>PVLD010002663.1:64519-160034 GCA_004027595.1 Dinomys branickii | reverse complement strand
TGATAGTTTAACTTCTTCCTTTCCTATCCTTATTCCTTTTATTTCTCTCTCTTGTCTGATTGCTCTGGCTAATGCTTCCAGAACTATGTTGAATAGGAGTGGTGACAATGGACATCCTTGTCTTGTTCCTGACTTTAAAGTGAAAGTTTTCAGTTTATGTCCATTTAGTATGATGTTGGCTGTTGGTTTATTATAGATGACTTTGATCAGATTGAGGTAGAGGCCATCTATTCCTATTTTTTCTAAGGTTTTTAACATGAATGCATGTTGGACTTTATCAAAAGCCTTTTCTGCATCTATTGAGATGATCATGTGGTTTTTGTCTTTGACTGTATTAATATAGTGTATTACATTAATTGATTTGCAAATATTGAACCATCCCTGCATTCCTGGAATGAATCCTACCTGGTCATGGTGTATAATTTTCCTTATGATTCGCTGTAATCTATTTGCCAATATTTTGTTGAGTATCTTTGCATCTATGTTCGTTAGAGAGATTGGCCTGTAGCTCTCTTTCTTAGTTGGGTCCCTCTCTGGATTTGGTATCAGTATAATAATTGCCTCCAGAAATGTGTTGGGGAGAGTTGCTTCCTTTTCGATTTCATTGAAGAGTTTGAGGAGTGTTGGCATTAGATCTTCTCTAAATGTTTTATAGAATTCTGCTGTGAATCGATCAGGGCCTGGGCTTTTCTTTGTTGGTAAGTTTTTGATAATGTTTTCAATCTCATTAATTGATATTGGGTTGTTCAGGATTTTTACGTCTTCCTGATTTAATTTTGGTAATTTGTACCTTTCTAGGAATGTGTCCGTTTCTTCTGTATTTTCTATCCTATGGGAGTAAAGATTTTCAAAGTAGGTATTAATGATCTTTTGGATTTCTGTGGGATCTGTAGTGACTTCATCCTTTTCATTCCTTATTTCATGAATTTGAGATCTTTCCCTTCTTTTTTTGATACGGTTGGCTAGGGGTTTATCAATTTTATTTATTCTTTTGAAGAACCAACTCTTTGATTCACTAATTTTTTGTAGAATTTGCTTCATCTCAATTGCATTAATTTTTGCCCTGAGTTTTATAATCTCCTCCCTTCTTTGGGCTCTTGGTTTGGCTTGTTGCTCTTTTTCTAAGAGTTTGAGGTGTATCATTAGATTTTTTAATTTCTTCTTTAACTTCTTGTGTGACCCATTGGTTATTCAGGAGATTGTTGTCTAATTTCCAATATTTATGTGGGTTTTGGAGTTCTCTTTGTCATTAATTTCCAATTTCATTGCACTGTGGTCCGATAATATGCATGGGATAATTTCAATTCTTTTGCATTTAGGTAGATAATGCTCTATGGGCTAGAATGTGGTCTATTTTAGAGAAAGACCCATGTGCAGCTGAGAAAAATGTGTATTCTGATGTTGTGGGGTGGAACACTGTATACATCTACTAAGTCCATTTGTTCACACTTTTCATTCAGGTCTGTTATTTCTTTGCTGAGTTTCTGTCCAGTTGACCTGTCTCTTTGTGTCAGAGGGGTGTTTAGGTCCCCTATTACAATAGTGTTATTAGTTATTTGATTTTTCACATCTGTTAAGATTTGACTTGTAAAGTTAGGTGCTCCATTGTTTGGCGCATAAATGTTTAGGATTGTTACCTCTTCCTCTTGCAGCTTTCCCCTAACTAGTATGTAATGGCCTTCTTTATCTCTTTTGATTGTTTTTGGTTTGAAGTTTACATTGTTTGCAAACATAATAGCTACCCCTGCTTTTTTCTGGGGACCTGTTGCGTGGAGTATTGTTTTCCAACCTTTAACTTTCAACCTGTGGATTTCCTTTTGAGTAAAATATGTTTCCTGTATACAGCATATCATTGGATTATGTTCCTTAATCCACTCTTCCAATCTTTTTCTTTTCACTTGTGAATTGAGGCCATTTACATTAATGGTTGTGACTGTTATATGTTGGCTTATTCTAGTCATGTTATTTACTTGAAGTTTTCCTTCTTTTGCTGACTGTTTAATTATTTATTCTGTTTAGGGAGTTATTTCTATAGTTGTTCTTGGGATTGTGGTCTCTTTTTTCTCTGTCTAGAATATCTTTTAGTGCTTTTTCCAATGCTAGTTTGGCACTCATGAAGTTCTTCAGTTGTTCTTTGTCGTGAACATATTTTATTTCTCCATTGAATTTGAAGGATAGTTTTGCAGGGTACATCAGTCTGGGTTGGAAGTTGTTTTGTCTCAGAATCTGTAATATCTCACTCCAAGCTCTTCTTGATTTCATGGTTTCCATTGAAAAGTCTGCTGTGATTCTGATGGGCTTTCCTTTGTAAGTGATCTGTTTCATTTCTCTAACAGCTTTTAATATTGTGTTCTTTTGCTCGATATCTGGGATCTTGACTATTATATGTCTGTGTGTGTTTTTCTTTGGGTTATGGATCGTTGGGGTTCTATATGCCTCGATTAACTGTACCTCAGTGTCTTTTACCTTGTTTGGGAAATTTTCTGCTATTATTTCAGCAAATATTCTTTTTATATCGTTTGTGTGGTCTCCTGCTGTTTCACTCACTCCTGTTACTCGAATATTATTGCGTTTTGCCTCATCTTGCAGCTGTTGGATTAATTTTTCTTGTGTCTTTGATGCTTTTATGAGGTCCTTCCTTTCTCGCTCATAAGCTATCATGCTGTCTTCAAGGTCTGAAATTCTATCTTCGGTTTCATTTAAGCTGTTTTGCAAGTTTTCAGGGGAAGTTTTCAAATCCTGGCAATCTCTTTGGACCTGTTTCATTCTTGGTAATTCATTCCTAAATTGCTCTTGTAACGTTTCCATTTGTTTCCTATTTTCTTCTTATCTTTTATCTATTTCTTCTCTATGTGTATGGAACATTTCTTCCACTATAGTTTTGTTCATTTTTTTGTCTGAGAGATCATTGCAGGTATGTGGCTTATTTCTGCTTTAAGCTCTTTTATGGCCTGTTAGAGTTGTTTCATTTCGGATGCAATCGTTTCATAACTTGCAGGTATGTGGCTTGCTAGTTCCCCTGTATCCTCGGATTCAGGACTTGTTCTGGGTGGGGTTGAGTTCTGAGACTGCGTTTTGTTCTTCTGTCTTCCCATTTTTGGGTATCAGATTCAAAATATTGAGCAATAAATTACCCAGGCAGTTCACCAGGCAAAGGTCTGCTGCAGAGGCTGCTCCAATGACTCCTTCTCTTTGGGAGAACGTCCCTTAAGCTTTCTGATGAGAGTTCCGCTTAAAAGGCTGTTCAGATGCTGGTTTGCTACTTCCTGCTGAGAGACCTGGGTGGGGTGTGTAAGACCGCTCCCCCGCCCTCACAGGGTTCCTTGCAGGTATAGGGATGGATCTCCTCCCCCACTCAGTGATCCGGTCGTGAGCACAGATAGCTCACCAGTTTTCGGAGTCCCTGCAGGCAGGGAGGTTCCAAAGTGCCAGTTTTTTGTGCTATGCTCGCGATCCGCCGCTCTCCACCACTTCTGTTTCCTCACGCTCTCCGGGTCTGGGGGAGGGCGCGGGATGCTCCCCTCCTCTGTGCTCCTCACGCCGCCTTGGCCAGGGACTGCAGGCCGCTGAGGGGCTTCGTTGCGTAGCCTGACCGATGCGTGGGAGATCCGAGACTGCCCAGTGTTGCCGCTGCTAAAAAGCCGATTTCTGACTGGAGTCGCTGGCAAGTTGAGCTGGTTAGAGAGGCGGGAGGGATTGAGCTGGCTGCCCCCCCAGGGTGCTCGGACCCAGCCAAGCCAACTTCCGTCTGCCGCGCGGAGCTTCTCTGGTGCCCAGCGTCTGGGGCTTTCCCGCATCTCGCCACGGCAATTTGGGCCGCCCTACCGCATCTCCCCCGGCATCTCAGAGAAACACGTTCAGTTTGATCTTCCCAGCCGAGGTCCCGGCATTCACGCTCGCCAAGTCTGTCTCGAGCTGGTGGTGTTTATCAAGGAGGATCGCTTTCTTGCTGCTCACCTGGTCGCCATCTTCCCGGAAGAATCTCCATTCAGTTTTATCATTTTCTTTTATTTTATTCTGTTTCTGATTCAGAATCTAGGAGCACAACCTTTTCAACCAGGACATCCTAATACATATGTTTAATATCTAATGTGATATTCTTCCTCAGTGCTTTTATCTTTTAAAAGTTTTCCTGGAAATTGTTTCCTTTTTCCACATGACATGTGAGATCCTTTTTTCCAGCATCCCATTCTTTCCTCTCCACCCTCCCCCTCAAAATAAAACCACTTCTAGGTATTTTTATCACTATTGGAAGTGTACTAACATAAAATAAATTACAGAGTACTAACATCCTTACTATACTGAATGTTCAGAGGTATGTTATGTGTTTCCATGTATTCAGGCCTTCTTTTATGTCTTCAGGGATGTTTTATAGTTTTTTCAGGTCTTGCATGGTTCCTGTTAAGCTTGCCCTTGATATTTTTATATTTTAGTGCTACTGTAAATAAAAGTCTTTTCTTTTGTTACATCTTCCAACTGACTTTTCTTTACATATATGTTAACTGTATATAATTTTCTGACTCAGTTTCTAGTAGTTTTAATTAATTTTCTAGGACTTTTTATTAAATGATCAAAAACTCTGGAAGTAATGTACATTTTGCTTTAAACTTTTCAATTTTTATATTTGTTATTTCTCTAGTCCAATCACATGGGCTTGTAACTCGCCCAAGTTACAGGTTAACTCACTGTTGAAACACAACCGTGGTAATTGTGGGCACATGTCTTCTGTTCTTTAGCGGGGAGTGATTCTGAGAATTTCTCATTAAGCAGTGCACTTCTTTGAGGAGGATGTTACAGTGTAACTGCCAAAAGGGAACTTAACAAATTTAAACATTCATTCTTAATAAAATACACACTAAAGGAAAGAAAGATTCTGTCCATCATCTGATACAGTGTATCTCTCTCCTGGATTCTAATAACCATTCACATTCCTCTTGTCTTTGGGCATAATGGAATATTAGTTGTATTGTTTCCAACCAGGTATGTGGCACTCCTCCTGGTGGTCCATGTATTCTGTCCACATCTTTATAAGTAGTCCCTTTATGAACTTTTCTGTGACACCTTAATATGAGCATGCCATCTCTGTGCTGTCTGTACCACAATCCATGCAGACACCCTGCTTTATGTTATCTTCTTTAAAGGTTTAAGCCAGAGTTCCTTGCAGACAGCCTGTCATTGGCAAGATAAGAGAGTGGGACTCCAATGCAAATTGAAGAGCTGCTTCATTCATCAAAAAAGTCTTAGTTTTTAAAAAAAGGCTGTGCTAAGTAGCGTGCTTAGTGACATCATCAACTCTTCTTCCTTCTGCTATCATTAGTCAGTTACAGTTCTGATTACAAGCACGAATCAGCTGCTGGCCAAGGATCACACTTTGTGTAACACAGGTATGAACCCCTTTGCAGTTACTGATCTATGCAGTCAGAAAGACTTCTGTGAGAACGTCAGGGCCTACAGTTGTTTTGGAGAAGTTTTTTGAGAACTTTGCTTATCTGTTTCTAGCTTGGTTAGATTGCCTTTCTTCTAGGTTACATTCAGATTTATTGCACTGTGGCCCCTTGAATTATAGTGTTGTTATGGTTTGTGTCTAGATGTCCCCCCAAAGCCCTATGCAGACATGGGGTGGGCTTCTGTAGTTTACAATTGATCTATGGTCTAGTGTTGGAATTATGGATGTGAGTGCTACACTTGCCCTGGGAAGGGTAGTTCGCATACAGTGTAAGGGAGGCAAAGGGGCTGCTTGCCATGGCTCCTCCCTTTTGCTCTTTTTACGTTTGCTGTTTTCTGCTGCCATGAACTGTTGCCCGTTGCCATGTGCCACTCTGGCTTGGAGCCAGCCAAGTATGGACTGAGACCTCCACAAACTATAAGCTAAACAAACCTTGCCTTCCTCAATTTTGGGTGTCAGGTATTCTGCCTCAGCAATGAGAAAAAGTAACCAAGACAAGTCTGCATATAGAAAAGCAAACAGTTCCAATTTTGGCAAATATACAGATCTATAACAAATAATCCAACCAAAATATAAAATATTTTTTCCTTTGCAGAACTTTTATTGTGACCCTTGAAATAAATCCAAACTTGCCCTCATGTGACCACTGATTGTGATCACTATAGCTTTGTTTTTCATATTCTGTAATTCCTGTAAGTGGAAACATAGAATCATAAACTTTTGTGTCTGGCTTCTTTCATTCACAGTGCTTTGCAGTCTGTTTTGATTTTTTTCTCTCTTTTTTTAGAATTTCATACATGTTATGGACAGGTGCTGAAATTTACCTGCATAAGGTTGAGTGCTGTCACTTTTTACGAATTTTCCATCACCTTTACGGTGTCCAATTCTCCCTATTACTTCTTGTATTATTGTTTTTCCTCTCTATCTGCCTAATTTTCTTCTCAAGTGGCAGCTTACAAATATTTAACACATGACCCTCTCTGGAAGACCAGTTATGATCATGTTTTTTCTCAGACTTTTTCCCATTTTCCCATTGCTTATGAAACAAATTTAAAGTCTTTACCCTGTCATCCAAATCTTGCCACTAATTGGCCAAATTCACCTGATTTTATTCTCACTATTCAACTGAGCAACTTACATTCTCTGATTTGCCCTTAGTTGAAAAGATTGGAAACCATGATGAATCCACAGAAATGAATTTGATGGGAGACAAGTTATCCTCTGTGTCCTTATTTGTTTCCTACCCCACATTCACACAAGTAAACTCTTGAGGAATGGACAGTGATCTTGGACTGCATAATGAGGTCTCTGCTAATAATGAGCTTTCCTTTTCATTTTGGTCACCAGAGATTTGAAAGTCATGTTGAAACCTGGACTGTGTCTACTTCCTCTTTCTCCTCAAACTCCTTGTATATGTGTTAAAAATTTTTTAAATAATTTATATATGTTTAATCACCTGTTTATTTAGCTTTTCCTCTTTTTATGGCTCTTTACTACTCCTTTCT
The DNA here is from genome assembly GCA_004027595.1 of Dinomys branickii. Lineage (NCBI taxonomy): Eukaryota > Metazoa > Chordata > Mammalia > Rodentia > Dinomyidae > Dinomys > Dinomys branickii. The sequence goes on along the minus strand of PVLD010002663.1, from coordinate 153,083 downwards.
CTCCCCAACAAACAACACATATTTCTTATAGGATAACGTGACGCAGGGACACACCAGACTCTAACTTGAATGAGCGGTCCTAGACTTTAAAAAATCTGTCACTTTCTTTCTGATTGTTTTCTTTCTTAAACTAGATTATTCTCATCTCCCTAGCAACACCACAACACCAAAAATATTTTACTCTTTTTGCTCCAATTACTAAAATTCTATCCTTCTTTCAATATTCAACTTGAATGTTGTTTTTTCATAAAATTTTCCTCAACCCACCCCCACCCCACTGAGTGCATGCAACTGGTGTGAAATTCACCCTAAAGTAGCAGCGACCCTCACTCCGACATGTGGAGTTTCCCTTGCACTGTGTTGGTCATGTGGCAGCTCCTCCTCCTGGCTGATAGCTAGATAACCACAGCGGTCAGGCCTCAGGTCCACTGGTGGGCGTAAAGAAGGACAGGGGCTATTCTCTGTCTTGCTGGGGTCAAGGGATCTTTCCTTGGCATTCTCCTGCACAATCATTACTGGCTAAAGTTGATGGTACAGTTATTCCTAAATTATGCCCTGGAGTGAATAAGAAGATTCCCAGGCTAGACTTAGAATATCTGCTCATGTCCCCTGGAGCTGGGCCTGAAGTTGGTTTTCTTAAAACCTACGATGGTGTAAAGCATGGTGGATGCCCAAAACCAAAGATCTGTTGGGAAGAAAACTGGAGGGGATTCACACAGGCCTGATCAGTGATATGTTCTGAAATGTGCTTTCTCCCTGCCGGGATCTCTGTAGCTTTTGCTTCATTCATAGTACCCATGATACACTGCTGCAGTGTGGTTTTCTGGGAAGTTCTCTGATGCTGTGTATCCACTCAGTGGCCCACTCTGCAACATGAACATTTCAGTGGCTGGCTACAGTAGACACTCAGTAAGTATGTGTTACATTACACTAACTATTTCTTCAACTGCATAGGCATAAAAACTGTGCCTCTCTGGGTTTGTGTCCATAAAAGATGTAATAGTGTGGCTCCATGTTTTGTCGCGGGGCCTGCCTCCTCTGACTTCCCACCCAAGCCCTGCACCTATAAGGATGTTGCTCTGAACCTGGGTCCAGTAAGTTATGCATTTTGATTTTCTATATTGAGAATGAATCCTTTCATCAACTCTCACCTGCTTCCTCTTCTGGCTCATTTAAAGAACCACGCATAGGAGCTAGGTGTAAACTGAGGTCATAGGACAAAGCTGCTCTCTGTGGAAAGGTAACCAGCTCACACCTGGATCAAGCTGGTGGCCCGGGCCTCGTTAGCACAGTTTCCTGACCCTGGAGAGACTCCAGCCAGACCTCCATGGCAGCAGAAACAGCAGGCGCTCTGTGCCCTGCAGTGGCCAAGCCCAGCCAGGAGGAGCCAGAACACATCTGGTACGATGCTGCTCCATAGGGTGGCTGTGAAGTATTCAGTGTTTGAAGAAAGGAATCCCAACCTCTCCAGCCCTGGAGATTCAGCATTTGAAGAAAGATGTCTTCTCCATCCTCAAAGCTTCTTTCTTTCCCCCTCCCATCCCGGCAGCAACAGTAAAACTTCAAATAATCCCAGTGGTTCTTTTCCTCCCACAGCATGAACACAATCCTAGTACAAGAAGACTGTTGTTCCCAGGATCCAGTGAAATATTTTATTTATTTCAATTAGAAATCATCCTAATCAGGTCTTCTGAAAAGACATACCTTGGAAGGCACAAACACCACTTTCTTGTCTAACAGGGAAGAAAAGATACAGTGTCATTTGGAAGACAGGCCAGACAAATAAAAAAAAAACTGTCAGTTAAATTTCTGAGAAGCAAGTCTGACCAAATTTCCAGCAACTGCTCTGACTAAAAGTCCCACCACCCCATGTTAAGGAGATTGGAACGTGTCATCCATTGATGTCCGACCAGTTGGTAGGGAGGAAATAATCAGGATGTAGCCTCCAAAAACAGAAAAACACTCTGGATATCTGCCCATAAGGGTCACTTCTGGGAATGCTTCAGTAGGCTCAGGATCATAAAATTCATTTCAGGCTTTTCCACACCTTGTAGCACAGCTCTCTAAAGCTGAACATAGCTGTTTTCCTCAAACCAATGCAACTTAACAACCCAAAGCGTGGTACAGAAAATGCTCTCAAGGAGGCCCTGTCAAGCAGGGTGTGGCGAGTTTATTCCCTTACTTTGACTTCTTTACATTGTATAAATATTCTGGTTTCACTTCTGAACAAGCAAGCTTCATATACAGAGCCTGTACCAGAAAAAAAAAAAATCGAAGAGAGGAGACCTGGGCCAAGAAGAATCCCTGCTAGTGATTAATGTGTATGCTGTTTTGAAAAATAAGGAGCTTTCTCTTTTAGAGGTAAAGCAAGGCAGTATAACACGGTGTTTCAGTGCCTGAAGACCAGCAAGAGAATCATTTGGGTTCTCACTCAGACTGTGGCATTAAACAAGCCGCTTAGTCTTTCTGAATCTGTTTCCTCATGCAAACTTTGGGGAGAACAATAGTTTCTCCACGTGATACATGTACTATGGTCAGCACCATGCTTAACACATGGCTGCAACCAAATAAATATTTGTCACTGTGATTATTATAGATGCTGGATTTCCTCATTACACAGTAAGATTCAAGAGTAAGATTGAAGAGAGGATGTAGCCACTTTAAAGCTCCTTAGTGCAGAAATAAGTGATCTCTAGTTTTTCTCAAGGCTGATTATCTTCCAACTAGGTCTTATGTGGTGTGGGTGGGGAAACACATAGTATTTTCATTGCACTTTTTTTATATTTAGACACACAAAAGTCTATCTTAGTGTTGCAATTGCCTACAGTACTCTGTTTAATAACATGCTGTACAGGTTTGTAGCCTGGGAGCAATAGGCTAGACCCTAGGCTAGGTAGGCAGTAGGCTATGCCATCGAGGTTTGTGTGAGTACACAGGGATTCTTGCTCTGATGATCACCTAAGACACGTTTCTCAGACTGTAGCCCCATTGGTAAGGGACACATGACTGCACTTGGGGAAAAATCCTGGCCTGTTTTATAATCATCATGCCCTTCTCTTCCTAACATATCACGGTGCTTTTGACCCTTGACCCTAATCTTCACGAATACAGCATAGAGTAGAAACACTCCCTCTAAAAGTAGCACTTGTATACTGCTTCCCGTGTGGTGCGCCCAGTTCTAAATGAGGTGTGACTATTAACTCATTTAATTATCAGATAACCCTTTAAGATAGGGACTGTTTATAGTCCCTTACTTAGAAAACTGAGGTTCCAAAAAATTAATTTTGTTCCCCCAACTCACAGACATAAGGTGTAGAGCTTCTATTTAAATCCTGGCACGCTGGCTCCAGAGCATGCAATTATAATATCATCATTTTGTCACCCTGGATAGGAAGGAAACATTGTGAATATTCATAACCCGTTCCACAGTATGTATTAGGGCCTACAAAGGTGAGGTACAAACATAAAGTCTTTGTCCTCGAAGACGGCAAAGTGTCTAGTCTGGTTACATACATAAGTGACTTTAAATGTTAAGTAATGGCTAGAAAGTAAGGGTGGTAGTTTAGGAAGGAAAAAAGATTATTATTCCACCATTGGAATTTGGAATGAGGAAAACTTTTATAGAAGAATTAGGATTTAAGCTTCAGTCTCAAGAGGTAGTAAGAGTCAAATCTGGAGAGATGGCATGAAAGGACATTTAGGACGGTTGTTTTCATCACAGGGGATATTAGAATCACCTGAGGTTTATTTTAAAGTGCTGGTGCTTGAATGAATACTGATTAAAAATGCCAATGCTTGAGATGCCACTACATACTTCCTGGAATGTTTGCAGTTAAAACGTCCCTGGTGAGGACGCAGAATAACTGGACTGCTCACACATGACTGGTAAGAATGCTAACCGTACATACAATTTGAAGAGAGAATGCAGCAGTATCTACAAACTCACACTTACTCTGTGGCCCAGAAATAAACATATCTCCACCCAAAGACTGGTTTGCAAACTCCATGGGGACATTATTCAAAATAGCCAAGTTACTGGAAACAGCACAACTCACCATCAAGGAAGAAGATGAACTGTAGCTTATCCATTCTATCAAATTCTACTGGGTAGTAAAAGCAAGCACAATATTAATATGTTCAATAACATTAGTGAATCTCAAAAACACAAAGTAGGAAAAGTTTGCTAAGTAGGAAAAGCCAAACTTAAATGACTTCACATTCAATGAAATTGTATGAGAGGCAAAACTATGTCACAGATACCAGAACAGCAGCTATCTGAGGCCAGGTATCAGAAAAGGAGGGGAACTAGAGAGAGCAAAGGAAACTTTTCATTTCTTTTCTTTTTGAAACAGGATCTTTTGATACACTTCAGGTTGACTTTGAACTCACTATGTAGTGCAGTATGGCCTCAAATTCACAGTGTTCTCCTGCCTCAGCCTCCTGAGTGCTGGGATTACAAGTGTGCATCACCACACTTGCCCAACAAGGAAACTTTTTGAGGACAAGGAATTGGGCAAATCTTTTTCATGAGGGTGGCTACATGACTGCATAACTGTACGGTTAAGGGAATGAAATTTTATCATATACAAATTACACATCAGATAGCTGATACAGTACACACCAACAAAATCACAACTTGAAAGGTCCAACTGTCAGTATCTTTTTAAAAAATCCTCAGGAATTTCTAATGCACAGCCTGGGAAAGAATTGATTTCCTAAGGAAAAGAAACATTATGAGCAAATGCATACATAAATATGCTTCATTTTATAAATAAATAAAAATATTTTGAAAAGGAATAAAGCTGGGCATTATCGGGGGGAAATGTGGCTCCACACAGGATATAGAGTGCAGTTTAATCAAGAAATATGCCTTGGAAGAAATCCTGGCAAGCACAGTTCTTTCTACTGTAAGAATGGATACTCCAGAGTGTCCATTCAAGATGCAATTTGTTCTCTGAAAAAGTAGAGAAAATATTCTCAAGACTTAGAAGTAAGAATAGTACTGGTACCCGTGTCTCTGAGAGGGATATTATTGTTATGAATACTCATTTGAATATTATTGTCATGAATACTCATTTGGACTCAGTCCTGTCTGTGCCAAGGAGGACAGGCAGAGAACTGTTGTGTCATGATGTGATCGTGTGCGAGTTTTCTGTTTTTAACCTCAATAAACTTAAGTTTCCTTATCTGTAAAACCAAGTGTGGGACCAAAGGGTTCCTCAGACTCACCCCAGCCCCTGCGAAGGAATTAAACATAAAAAAAAACCACACCATACTGAAAATACTGATTAGAATGGGGCCTCAAGACGTCTGGGCTTGGAAATCACTAGAGAGCTTTGACCAATGTTCCTTCCTCCTTTTTCTCCCAGGACCACCTCGTGCTTGCTGTGGCCTCTATTTGCTGTTTCCTATCCTACAAACTCATTTCTTCAGCTGGTTTGCTCCAAAATGAAGCTTCATCTCCATCCTCTACAAGCCATTCCACTTCCTAAGTTTGAGAAAGAATATTATTCCTAACTGAAGATAGCCCCCGTTCCTTGGGGTAATAAGCCCCCATGTATTTGTGGGGGTTGGGGTAAGTGGCAAAGGATGTGTGATATTCTGCATTGCTTCTTGCTGTGAGGGGCAGGCCGCGGATCCATCTAGAAAACCAGGATGTTGGATTAGTCATTTACTTTTTACGTTGCAGCGTTAGTCGTGGATCCTGCTATCCTTAAAGAGTATCCGCTTTTATTACCTGACTATAACTCCCAGAGATCTGTGTGCGCATGCGCAGACTTCAGGCAATGGTGACTGCAACTTCTTCTGAAGACTTTAAAATATCAAATTTTCCCAAACATTACATCTGTACTTCATTTTATTTGTATTATTTTTTTACATCTAATAAGGCAGGAAAAATTTTTATACGTGGCTGGCTGGCTCAATCTCTAACTCTTTATGACCTGTGCAATGAAATGCCTATAAGCAATTATTAAAGTTTGATACTTAAAATAGCTGCAACCTGAAAATTCTGAAAAATTGAGACAACTATCTCTAGGCAGTAACATACCAAGATAGAGATTTGTTTTCTTCAATCAAAACCCATCATTGATAGAGCAAACCACAAACCAACGAAGAAAACCTTATTGTCAAACACAGATTTTTCATAAAATCCAACCCAACAGACATTTTTTCAAATCATGCATTGGGTTGGAACTTCAATTCACAAAGGTCTTGTAAGTACATAAATCAATACACTAGGAAATCAGAACAGAAAAGTCTAGCGTTGTGGAAACAAAATTGTCTAAAACCATGAACTTTATTCTGAACAGGCAATTAATTTCTGGTATATCTATAGGAACACAGGTCTAAGGAAGAAAACTGATAAGGCAAGGAAAAGATACATCCTTCTCTTAAATTTCACTTACACTATAGTGCATAAGATTTTTAGTTAAAATGTCAGAACCACACATTTACTCCACCAGTTCATGTGTAAAACAAATGATGAATGTATAGCAGTTATGTGTGGCCATATATATATATACACACACATACGCACATAAAGCTATATATGTACATCTGAGATAACTGTGTAATAGTACATGTAGATCCTCCAAAGTGCATGCTTGATTTCTATGAGAAAACACTCTGTGTTGTCTTTAAACAGCCAGAGTACTTGTTCTGGTACCAGGAAGATCAGTGAGTATGCCACCTCCTGTGTGTATCTGTCAGTCTGTGTCTGTCTATCTCTCTCCTTCCTTTTCCCCTCCTTTCAGGAGGAAGCGAAAAATTATCCCTGGCTTTTCCACAGTAAAGCCATTGCCCACAGCAGAATTTATGCTTTCCCTGGGGGGCATAGATTATGCCACTATGTGAAACACATATCAAATTTTTGAGGCTGCTAACCCCTCTTTGGGCAGTGATATAGTACTGCCAGTATGGAATATGAAATTACTTATAAAGAACCAACAAGAGAAAACTCCCCAGTGGACAGGAGTAAAAGCTGACATCTCCTGCATGTATCATCACAACTCTCCAGCTGCTTCCTTAGCCAGTGGCAGAGCAGTAAATCTGGGAGTGTGGCTATTTATCTACAGTATGGTGAGGAGGAGGCCAGAAAAAGAACAGAACAACACCAGGTGAAAAATGTGTTGCTGATCAGCTAAGGTTTCCATCCAGCTCCAGAGGTTACGGCAATATAATCATCCTCTCTCGCTCTAAAAGAGAAACTCAATACTGCCTTAATTACTTTCTCTTGTTACCCAGTGCGACAGTACCTCCAGCAAGTGGATGGGCAGACATAAATTCATATTCCCAAACATGCCACGGATACTCTGGCCTGTAAAGAGGACTATGGGAATTGACAGATTTTTTTATACAAGTTTCTCTGGCCCAGGACACAGATCTAAGCCATTATTCTTAAAATCAACTCTAACTGTTTTAGCTGGGGCAAAAGATAGGAGCCTTTGAAATCATTCCCCAAAGCTTCAACTTCAATACTGATTCATCAGGCAAAGAGTAGACTGGCTTGGTCTTGAGGTGAACGACACATTTTCAGCTAGAAAGGAGTGATCAGACATGCCCCAAACCCCACTTCTGGGGTCTTCCTGAGAACGTAACTCTGCACCTAATCAATCCATTCCTTATATCTACCTCCCCACATAGTTTTGCTCATTTAAGTTCATAACAGTGGCCAGACTCAACTCTTCTGCACTCCTCCACTTCAGGAGGATGTTGTTCAACAACAGCAGTTCTTATTTCATTGGTGATGACGCAAAAAAAGGAAATGAAGTGGTAGCCATTCTTGGACTCTGCTGAAACCAAAAGAAAGCTGCTGAGTCAGTTAATCTTCAGATGATGAAGATTCTCATGTGAAGAAAAACTAGTCCACTTAACATTTCCTTTCTGACAAATGCCATTCCATGTTGTTCGTTGATGAACAGGTAGGTAAGCAAAATAAGACAAGAGTGTCCTGCAATCCCAGTGAAATAGCCACTTTTACCACATGAGAGTATCCATCTATATAATTGTGTGTACAAGGGTATGAATACTCATATCTGTATGAAGTGCTAGTTCTTAGTAGCTGGCTTGGGGATATTACCATGTAGACACCAATCACACATAAGTAAATGGGGATCAGAGCCTCTCCCTAGGAATTGAGATTTAACACACCATTCATGAGGACGTTCTATTACTCTCAATCCCTTGATTAATACGAGCTAGCGCTACTGTGCAGATTTATTACAGACCTTGCCAATAACAATTTGTCAGACCAGGGCACAGTGTGGATGTGATGTGCTTTCTCCAACACAACTTTCCCTGCTCCAAAACAGCGAGGTCTAGCTCCCACACCTGGAAACTCAATGTCTTTTTCCAGAACTCATTGTGAAGACTAACAGTAGATAACAAATTCAGAGCAAATCAAAAAGGGAAACACAGGCTTAGGGGATAATTTTCTTCATCAAAAACTATCAATCACAGTGTTAAGCACTCATAACACATTTCTATCAAAACTCGTGCGAAACCTGGCACTTTGGAGCCCGGCTCCTCTCCTAATCACATGTTTCTGTTCCCTGTCAAACAGCCTTCAGCTTCAGGGGAGTGACATCTGTACCTCCAGATGTTCCCGTTTTATCAGGCCCTTCTCAGCCATTTTGATCAGGATCCCTGTATACAAATCATATCGCAAATCTCCTCGCACTTCATACGCTGTATCCAATACGAAAAACCACCAAACTTGCAGAGCTACCTTAAGCCTACGAAAGGTAACTTGAGACTTAACACGCCATTCATGAGGATGTGCTATTATTCTTAATCCCTCGATTAATACGAGCTGGCGCTACTGTGCAGATTTATTACAGACCATATGCTCTTTAATTTTCACTGCCTCCCAAAGTTGCCGCTCAGGCTTCTGCAGCTGATGGGGGCTGCTCTTCCCTGCCCCTGCCTCAGCAGGATCTGATTACTGTTCTTCAGCTAGACGCTTTTGGAAGAGTCAGTCCCAGCAATGGCCTGGAAGAGTGATTACAATAAAATAAAATAAAATGGAAGGAGGTCCAGTGTCAATGATGGGTCTCATTTGACCTGGTTCATATTAACTGAAACGTTTTTTAAGTGTAAATCGGTAGTGTTTAGCCTCCAAAACCCAGCTGCTACTAATGGAATGAAGGAGCAGACTTCCTCTCTTGAAGCAAATGAGGATGCAGAGATGTTCTCAGTTCAAGTCTTGCCTTGCTGATGGAAAATGTTGAAAATGTTTTGGATCTCATAATCTGTGGGGACGTAATTCATGAGGATTTGGATAAAGGTCCAAAGATTTATATTACAACTGTAAATGAAGTTCTAGTTAATTAAGCTCCTCTCTGCCTCACAAAGGAATGGTTCTTATTAACTGTTTTTCCCTTTATAGAGGTTTGACTTTCCCTTAGGTCTGTTCCTACAGGGCTGGAAATATGCCCAGGATCAAGACAAATGCTTCCTATAGGCTGATTAAAAGATAGCAAGCATTAGCAGAAGGCAAGATAGCAGATGTTGGGGAAATCACCTGAAGAATTTCTCTTCTGTGCTATGAAGGGCTCAAGGCAGAGGACCCTAAGGTAACTCTCCTCCCTAAATTAATGATATTAATTCATTACTATCAAATTCAAGAGATTCTCCATCATTTGTGTTCTCACCATACAGCAACCCAGGCAGGCTGATGCATGTCATTCAACCCTAGTCTATCTCAGCACAAACTAAGGTGTCAAAATCCATTCTTTTGCCAAATATAGTAAGAACCAGTTTTGAGAAATCAGTCTACTGGTTTCAAAATTTCTTGCTAATTTCCAAGTTGTTTTTCAAACAATTCCGACAAAAGTAAAGCCTTCAAGAACAAAGCTGTAGGATTTGCTAGCAGATTTCAGGACTTACTGTAAAGCAAAAGTAACTGAGACAGTCAGGTTTCAACCCAAGGACAGACAGGTAAACTGAGGAAATAGGATGAAAAGCCAAGAAGTGGACCCACACAGATACCTTGCCTGATATATAGTAAAGCTGCCTCTGTAACCCAGGGGAAAAGGGTCACCTCCTCAATAGATGGGAAAAAGAAGAATTTTTATTTCTGTCTCACATCATGCATAAAATTCAGTTGAGATGGGTCAGAGAACTAACTGAAAAATCCACAAAAAATTTTCTGGAAGAAAACACAGAAGATAGCTTCAACACTTTAAGATAACAAACATTTCTTAAACTACAAAAAGACAAGAAATTAATCATAAGAGAAAAGACCCTTCCTCTGTATGAAACTTGAAACCTTTACCTTTTTTTTTTTTTTTTGCTGTACTGGGGATTAAACTCAGAACCTTGTACTTGCCAGGTAGGTGCTTCTTCTACTAAGCTACATCTCCAGCCCCAAATCTTTACTCTTTGAAACACATTTTTAAAAGAAATAGTAAGCAAAAGACTGGAAAAAATAATTTCAATACATACATGAAAATAACAATCAAATTTGTGCGGAAAAAACACAAATCAGTAAGAAAAAGGCAACCCTTTTAAATAGGAAACTTTCTTTTCAAATGGAAAAAAATCCTTGATCAGACACTTCAACAAAAAGGTAGCATTTGGCCAGTAAACACACTGAGAAGATGCTCATCATGCTTCCTGTCAGCTGAGCATGTGCATTAAAACCACAGCAAAATATCATCACACACCATCCCAAACGGGGAGAGGTAAAAGGATCTACAGCTGTAGCTTCAGTTGTTGGTGAAGATGTGGAAAATTTGGTCCATAGTACTAAATCTCAAAGTATGTTTATCTCATGATGCAACACGCCCATCTTTGATGCTTTGTCCACCAAAAAGTTTACAAGAATATTCATAGCTGCACAATTTATAACAGCTAAAATCTAGAGCCAAGTATCAATGATAGATAAGTAAATTGCAGTACATACATGCAGTGAAATAATTCACTGTAGTGAAGAATAAACTATTACTCCATAGCCTGACTTGAATGAATTCTTTCTAAAATAATGTTGAGCAGGAAAGAAACTAACATAAAACAATATAGTGTATATAATTATATTTCTATGGAGTTCTGAGACAATCAATGCCAACGTGCCAATTATCCTGATGTGGTCATTGTTCAATATATACACGTACTGAAGCACCTTACCATGGTGCATTTACATGTACAGATTGCTCGCATCAATCACAGATCATTTTTAAACACAGGTAAAACAAATACACGATGATCACAAGAGAAAAGCAGAGGTTACCTCTAAGATGAGCATCGGAGCTAGGAGTTGGAAATCTTCCATGCCTTCTGGAAAACATAATGAATTGAGATTATATTCTATGTTGTTGTAATTTTATTTCATGTTGTCAGCGAAATGAAAGCACTCCTTGAACGTAAATTAGAAGCCCCCAGTCTGTGAGAACAGTGGTAAATCGAGTGTCCATCCCAGGAGGGTGCACATTTCTTAGACTGACCTCAGCCCGAGAACAACAGCCCCTTCCCTTGAGTAGCCAGACCTAAAAGTCATAAGGGAAAAGGAAGGCTGCCCCAGGAGCAGCACTTCAGGTAGGCTTCAGTGGTCACGTCCGTGTGGTATGTTACAAAGTGGCACGTTTGCCAAGCGGAAGCAGCGATCAGTTCAACTATAGTGTGTTCCACCCATTCTGCTTTTCTGCACACTGAAGAGAACATGGGGCTCTTTCATAAGAGACCTTAGCCTAAAGATCTCCCACCCCATCCTCCAGGACAGAAATTCAATTTCCCAACCACCAGAGGAGCAGTGGGCTCTGCTCTCCTGATGCTTTAGAATCAAGAGGAAATATGCTTAACAGTTACCATGTCAAAAAGTAACAAGAGAGCGGGAGACAAGAGGACCACAGATTCAAGCCCAGTCTGGGCAATTTAGCAACTTAGCAAGATGCTCTCTCAAAACAAAAAATCTTTAAAGGGGAGCTGGGCATGTAGCTCCATGTGGAAGGTCCTGGGTTCAAATCCCACTACCAAAAATAAATTACATTTTGTTGCTCCCATTTTCTCTTCTAAAGGACTTCAGTGCACTCCAATAATGGCAAGTATATATTTATATTTATTATATTTTATTGTATTTCTTATAATATTTATCATATATTATTATATTATTACAATATATATATATATATATTTACCCACATAGTCATGCACTGTGATCAAATATGAAATAGTCACAAGGAAGGTGCTATTGTTTATAAACAAAAAGTCAATGCTGCTTTTAAGAAATTAGAGTACATTTAAGGATTACAATTTTCATCTTATAGTTGAAAAAAAATCAGTGACTGAGAGGCTGCTGACCCCCGCTAGGAACATGGATAGAAGGACAGAGCTGTCTTTTTGCTGGGTGCTGCCTCTGCATGAGAGTGGACAAAGCAGGAATGGCCCTTGTCACAAGTCACACAGAGCCATGTAACTCAGCTCGCAAGGCTGTGTCTCCCAAGAGCAGAAGAATTCACCTCTACAACAGACAATTACCGTCCACCCGGGCAGGAGCTGGCACCGCCACTGCACCGTGCTGTGGCCGTGCACCCAAGAATGAAAATTCAGACAGTGGGGTGCACCTGACAGACTTCCAGCCAGAAAAGTAATATATAGACGGTCTCTACAAGAACAATACCCACAAGTAAATGATATCTGAGAATAAATTTGTTTTTTTTCAATGTTCCTCAAAAGGCATAAAATGAACACATAATCATTTTGATACTGCTTCTATTTTTCTATAATGTTTTCTATTTTTAGTGTTTTCTTGCTGGAATTTAAGCATTCCTTCCTAAGGGGGAAAAAGACTTATTTTCTTTTGTGTCACAATCAACAGATGGGAAATTATAACCGGATGATTAACCCTCAGATAATAAAAATACCTATTTCTGAACAGGAGCAAATTACTTTAAATCAATAAGAAATATTATGCAGTACATACACACTTATGCAGTATAAACTAGTTGACTTGGCTAAAGATGTGTTACTGCACTAGAGATGACTGTGCATTTAAAGCTGCCTTCTATCTAAATTCTGATGTTTTCCTTCACTAAAAACTTTATTGTTATCATTGAATCTAGAGCCTCATGGGTCTGCTTAACTCAGAAAGGTACAAACTCAAAGAATATAAAATGAAGTAAACACAGGGAATCACCTCACTCAATTTTCTCACATTACACATGGAAAAAAAAAACTTGAATACGCCAAAACTGTTAAAGGTCAAGAAGACAGAGATCCTAGTCCAAAATACCCTAATGGTTCACAGAACTTAACCAACCCGTTTGATTTGTAACTCTCTTGACCAACTTCGGTAATCACTAATTTTAGGAAGCAAAGATTCTCCACAATGGTAGATGCTACATTCATCACTTTCTCAAATCTGAGACAAAATACCTGACATCTTCAATTTAAAGGACAAAAAGTTTATTTTGACTCACAGTTTCTATGGGTTCAGTCCATGGTCTACTGGTTCCAAGATAGAAATGGTATGGCGGAAGGCTGAGGAAAACTGCTCACCTCGTGGCAGCCTGGAAGCAGAGAGGAAAAGGAGGGGCAGGGGATGAGAAGAAACACTCCCAATTCACCCCTGCCCAGTGACTCCCGCTTCTGACCAGGCCCCGCCTTCCAATGTGAGACTCTGGGGTCAACATTTTAGATCTGACCCATAACATGCTCAAACACAACAGGAGATCTAACACGCTTGTTGTTTTATTTTTAAAACCAAGATCTGAGCTCTTAAACTTGTTTTTAACTATCTGGAAATTGCTGCTGACAACTTTGAAGAAAATAGGCAACCCAAATGAAAGTGTCCTCCCCATCCTGGCATCTCAGAATGCCCACTAGAGGTTGTCAAGGAATGGTGCCAACTCAACCACGCACTAACAGAAATGCCTGTTCAACTGTCATTTTCATGAGGTAAAATCCTGGGGCTGAGAACTGTGTCCTGACCACCTTCATGATCCTGCAAAAGTTGCCTAACTTCTCTGTCCCTCGGTTTCCCTCAGTTCAATAGAGTTATTAATAGAACACACATGCTGAGGACACATGTTGGTTGTTATCCATCATCCTGATGTTGATAACAAGATGATGATAATGATGGCAATGCTTTGTTTCAGGGTCAATGAATATAATTTATTTCTGTATCCTTAGTCCTTAATAAGTTAATTCCATTTCAAAATCAATTTCAGAATTATTTTTTAAAGTGAGTCTTGTCTTAAATTCTCTTAGGCATGCCATCTCCACTTATATGTTCTGAACTCCTCAGGTACCATGCCTTAGTTTCCTTGTATATAAATTATAGTGCCTGGCAGCTTGCCTTACACATATCAGCTACATAATAGGTATTGCCGAATTAATGAATAAAATTTTAAATAATCCAAGCTTAAAGGAAAAAGCAGCTACTGCCCACCTTCCACTCACACCTTGTACACACACACACACACACACACACACCCTGCCTAATTTATTGGAAGACGCTCAGGTCACTGATGAAACATTTGGCTCGACTCTTCAAAATAGTACACAAATAGATAAATGGTCTTTTTTCTTATAGCTTTTAATATCCTGTTCTTTATAAATGACTTTCAGACTCATTTTATATTACAGTTATCTCCTGAAAATGTATTATAGCCTAATAGCCAGGCTTCTTTCTCTACCTTCAACCTTAGCTTTGCAGTTTGGTGCTGATTTTTTACTTTGAGACATTAATTTAAGTATTCTGCTTGTCAGTGCATGAGTGAATGAATTATTCATTTTATTATGAAACATAAATTTTAAAGAACAGCATTATAACTTCTTTTTATATGCCAAAAATAATAGATCACTGCAGAAGCCATTATGGTCCCTTTATCTCACAGAGGGTGCACTTTTGAAAGCTGTGCCAAACTAATATGTTTTAGCATCACTAAAAGGAACCAGCTCAAATTATTTTTGCTATCTAGACAACAAAATATAGGCTATCCCTAAGTTAGGTAATGTTAGAATTCTTTGATTACTATTTACATTACCCAGAACAAATGTTTACGGCTACATCAATATGGTAAACTCCACTTTCTAATCATATCTATAACCTCAATGCTCACTTTTTATCAAAATGTTATCCTCATGAATATGTGATAGATAAGAACTAGGAAACATGACTGACAGAATATAAAGTTAATCTCAACATTAATTATAGTTTATTCTAGCTAATGACCCTACCCTGCACTACACATCTGTATAAACACGAATACTTGATGGAATTAAACTCAGGGTCCTTTGATAACAATATGCCATCAAAGCTTCTGGTTATTCAGGTCACTGCTGTGCATTAGCAACTTAAAGCTATATCTCACAGCCGTGCATTGTAATATAGCTTGTAGTAACTCGTGGTGCCTCCTATATATTACAGTGCTGCTGAACATGAACAAAAGCAATTTTTAATATGTTTTTATAAATTCCTGCCTACATCTTCGCTTTCCCAAATTTATCTCTGTAGTTACAAGAGCAATGAGGCTTAGGTGACAGGCCTGTTTGACTCAACAGATAATATGCATATTACTTTCTGGCCTATCTTTATTTTTAAATATTAATAAAAGAGGAACATGAAAGATAATCATTACAGACTAAGAAGCAGTCATTACAAGGGAAGAGATAGATCTACTCAATGACAGAGAAGTGAATGAATGCAGGCAGTTAAGACTGGTCAGGAGCATGAAAAGCCATAGTGATTATTTTAATTTCCTAAACTCTTTAGTGTTCTGAAAGGCTCTTTAAAACTTCATATTCTTTCACATTTGTCTGTTGCTATTATCTTGTCCAAAGCTCTCACTCACCTTCTTGCTACCCAGAAAGACCGTTCGCATCAAACCGGCAAGATTTAATCAAAGTTTATTGCTGCGGATAAAAACGCTGCCACATTTTTTATCTTTTTATTAAATTTACAAACTTGGGCATCCACATTAGAGAACACAAGGTGATTGTCTGTTTCCTCTCCTAGAGCGCGGTGTTATATGGCTCCTATAACAAAAGTCACTTTCTTTTGATGAGATAAAGAGAACCAACTGGGGCATGCCCTTATTGGAGCAAGCCCCGGGAACTCTCCTTGAGATTGTACTCAAAGATGATACTCTCTTTAACAACAATAATTAAACAAAGGTGAATTTCAACAGCTGGCTCCTGCTCATGGGTATATTATAAAAGAAAGATAATAACACTAGGTTTTCATAACACAGCAATCATGTTATTGATTCAGCTATCAGGCGATAAGAAAATTTTAGTGTGCCCATGTAAACGCAAACACATAAATTAGAACTGCCCTTAGAGCTTAACGATAGATCCATTTTATCTATTTTTTTTATTTTAAAGTGAGAAAATAACAAAATAACAACAAAGACAAAAACAGAACAATACAAGTGGTACAGAATTTCAAAACAAGATGCCAAGAATTAACAATGGTTGCTATATTACATGTTGTTATCTTCAGTGAAGCTGCTCAGATTACCAGATGTAAGAATCCAAGATCAATCAAACAATTAAAGGGAATAAAAAGTAATTTTAAAAACATTAGGAATGATACAGAGCTCCACTAAGCAAGATGATAGGAATTCAACAATGGTTGTTATATTGCATATTGTTGTCTTCAAATTAGTTGTTCAGATGGCCAGCTATAAGTGTGCAAAATTGTTCAAAAAACTCTAAGCATTAAGAAGGGCTAACTATTGGTTTACAGATCCATTTAGATCTCAAAGTGCTAGATGTACCTTCTCCAAGAAAAATATTTTCCCTTTGTAATTACTGTGAATGCCACTTTGAGACTAGCTTGTCTTATGTTCCTATCTGGAAACTCATGGGCTCATTGTCTGCCAGCAGTGTGAGAAGTATGAATGAAGGACAGCTATGGATGCTATCTTCAATTACTTTAGGGTTATTAACATTTCTTCTTGATTATAAAGAAATTACAAGCATGTAGATGGTAACTTTTCTTTCTATATTATCTCCTGACCTTGTGGAGCCCATTACATACCAGGCATGTTACCTATACAGCAAAATCGTGGACTGTGAGTAACTTGGTCAGCAAGTGTTGCACAATACAGACAAGCATTTCTAAGCAATTTTAATTTGATAAATGATCAGTGTCTTGCAATATAAGTAGCATGTCAAGCTGAACTTCACGTGATCATAACTGAGCCAAAGGTTGTTCTGTCTGTCTCTCACTGGGGGACGGTGGGTGATCATCTCCCAGTAGCAAGAGGCTGTAGAGGAGATCTCATCTACAGAGAGTCAGGGGGGAAAGGCAGAGGGAACTCTCACTTCACTTGATACTGAGGAGGGAAGTAAAGGGTGGGAAACAGTGCAAAATTTTATAGAAAAGCACCAACTAAATAAGTCTGTAGCAGTCCAGGGAATGAATCTGTTTAATGATAATGCAGGTCACTTTCCACAAGATTCTCAAAAGGAGACAAAAGCAAGTGTAGCTGGATAGGTTCCTTGTTAAATTTGATTGAGCCAATAGAGAACAATGATTCTTTAGTGACAGTGAAAATCATCCATACAATAACCCACCCCCTCTTGTCTACCTTACATCACTTATGAAGCTTTTCAAAGGTAAGTGCAGGTTAATTTGTCTTTACATCTTATATTATTATTTTGTATTATATTATAGTATTATAATCACTTTTACATATGAATATTTTTCTGTTTCATAATTCACTAGATTACTACCAAGATTTCATATAAAATCTTGACATAGTTTTATAATAATAACACTAATGCATTCTAGATATAAAGTTTCAAAAAATTTTTTATAAGTACCTCAAGAAAATGTCATGTATTTTAGAATACAAGCATAGCACATTCCTAATTTGAAAACAGTATATCTAGATAAGCTATGTATATGTTGTAAATACAAAAATATTCAAAGAACTATGACTCCTTCACTTTATAAACTATTGCACATACATAATGCCACCCTCTGCTACCAAAGAAACTATTAGAATATGCATACTTTTGAGTTTTAATTACTTTTGTTGTCATTATAACTCCTTAAGAGAAAATTTTAATATACATACAAAACCCATTTATTCAAATAATTGTTGTTCTTCATATTATACTCTTAGAGAATTGTACATATACATGTTATGCATCAAATGATTTGTAAGAATTCTTAAGAATCATCTTCAAAGGTGGTTATCCACAGATCCACCTTCTTTACAGTTGTGACTGCTTTGGGACAGTGGAAGCCTCACCAACCCCCAAATGTTATTACCCTGTTTTATTCAATAGGCTTTAGCTTTAAATGCTTTGAGGTTATTTCAAACTTTAATCTATCCTCTATAAATGAAAATGTTCTGTAGAATAGTCAGGAGAATTTCCATAGAAACGAAGCCCAAGATTATATTATAGGCAGTGGAATAACAGATTACTCTTAAGGTATGTACTTCTTGGAGAACAACACTGAGGGTAATATAGAAATTTTTTGGAAAATATTTCATATTCCTTTATAACACCTCATGAAATTCTAAAGATTTTGACTAATAGAGTGTATGCAATTCACATTCATCTTCTTAAAGAGACAAGGGTGAAGAGGGAAATCATCTCAAGGTCATATGAAGAAATTATCCTTAATTTCAGGATATTACAACCTCAATAAACAAAAAGCAAATATGTATGAAATGTATACACTGTGAATAGTTAGCAATTTAGCATCCCCTGATTCCTTAAGTGCATAAATCAGGTCTTTCCACTAAATCCTACAGAGATGCACCTGTCAAGGAGCTCGGCAAACAGAGGAGGAATACTGGAAGGAATGAAGGACTCGAGGGAAAAAAGGAGTTAGTGCTTTCAATTCTGTGTAGAGTAGACACAGTGCAGGTGAGTGTCAAAGTGCCAGGATAATTTCTTTATCAATATTTCCAACTTTCAAGTATTTTACTGATGATATTGCACTGGTACTTTGTTACTTTCCTTTCATTTAACTAGTCCTGTCCAATTTCTTCCCCATGAAGAAAGAAGTCTTAATCTCAGTCAAAGTCCCTTTTCTGTTTTTCCTTTTGATTCAGATCATTTTTATTAGTACAAGTTTGCAGTGCATAATGTTTACATTCCCCATGGACCGTTGACCCGTGTACAAAACACAACTTAATTCCTTCCTTCAATCTCTTTCCTCTCCTTTCCTTCCCCCTCCATCTATCTCTGGATGCCCTTCCCCTTTTTTTGGACATATTTGCAGTGCATAATGTTTTCATAGTCCCTTTTGTTGATGAGAGACATACATAATTTAAGCATATCTTTTTTTAAAAGATCTGGTCAGAAAATCTCATAGCTCTGGGGAAAATAATACATTTCAACAAATCTTCCCACTTGATAAAGGATGACATAGAAGGGACAAGTTGCTGTCACAAATAGCTCAACGCCAAGGAGCCTGCAAGGACTCAGATATATAATCGATCTGCAAAGAACTAGAAGAACACTTTCACATTGAGAAAATGCACTAAACCCAAAGCCCTGCCAAATTACCTGGGTTAAAGAACTATATGGACCCAAAAAAGGAGGATTCATACTCTGTCTTTCTCTTCTTCTCCAGTTTACATGCACACTAACACTCTGATGCAATCTTCTAGACAGGGACGAGCAAGCACACATCTTCATGATGGGGATGGGCCGGCCATTCCCGCATTCACTTACTGTTGTGGGAAGTTCAGGTTCATTATTGCCAAAACTTCTCATTTTCAAGTGGAATCTAGAAATGAGAATGTTATGTAAATCCCTTAATTGTTTAGGTTTGGCAATCATTTACGTAATTTGTACCCAGCAGAGGACTTCTGCTTTTGGTTAGGATACTAAAAATCCAGAAGTTAGTCTAATAACTAGAACTCGCTGGCTAAAATACAAAAGCATAAGTTAAAAGAAAATCTATCAGGTAACTGAGAACACCTAAATGAACTGATGGGCTCCACCTAGGACAGGAGAGGTGCTTAGCCACATTCAGCCCACTTGGCCTTAAGAGATGGAGCGAGGGAGAGGAAGGGATGAAAGGAGATGGAACAGGAATTAAGATGCATTATGTGCATACCCCAGTCACCATGAGGAAGGCAATCATTATGTGCTGAAAGAATGTACTACAAAATTGAAGAACATAAGATAATTGTAGGTCCCTTTAGAAAGAAAGTGAAAGTGTGTTTACATGTCAGATATAGTAATCAAACTTTTAAAGCACTATGTTAAAAATGAATGAAGTTAGAACCTAAAAATAAAAAAGGAGATGAGAAAAATGTCCCAAACTTCCCAAATTTTTTTGAAAGTGAAGCCAAATAAGGCTATTTCCAGACAAACAATTTGACAAACAAAAAATTCACTACAACTGTCAAATAAAACACCTACAATCTAGTAATGGTGGGAAGTTTTGAAAACTTTCTCCTAAGAGAGAGATTCGTATTTCCCCAAGTCCCTTATTGTCAGTCCCATCACTAATTAGTAAATGAACCACTTAGAGGTCATCTGGAAATTAGATGTGAGAAGCAATTATAAGAGAAAAAGTAGATCAGGAGCTCTTTAAAAACAGGATCACCGTTTTCTTGACCTTTGAAATTCTGCCTCAGTCTTGCTCTAAGACAGCAGAATGGTAAGCAACCACAGATCAGCCCCTCCAAGAGTCAGACTCCAGACGCTGGAAAGTAATTAACTTCAGGAAGAAAGGAAGAAGGAAAGCAGATCCTTGGGACCCAGAAAGAATTTGAAGGGAAACTTATAGCCTACAGAAATACCAAAGAGACAGAACTCGCATGGAAATAGGAAGGAGCAACCTGCATTTGCTCACTGGCTCCTGGCTCGAGACTCATGCAAAAGAAGACTGAGTCTGTAGAGACACAGTGAAAGCAGGGGGGCTCCAGAGGCCTCCAGGGAGAAAGGCAGCAGTAGAATGGACCAGCAGATGCTGTCAGATGCAACAGCTGGTGAGTGACTCCAGTCCAAGTGTCTGCCGTACCCCCTGGAGAAAGGGTTTGGTCAGATGCCATTCCAAGGAGGAAGCAACTGAACCCATGGTGCAGAGCAGTTGTATTGGCTTCATTTTAGTGACTGGGTGAGAGAGAGACAACTATAGGAAACATCCATGGTTGAGCCACGATCAGGCCAGCAAGAGATACTCAGAGTGTTTTAAGCTAAATGACCCTGGCTGAACACCCATGACCAGAGGCCAGGTTCAGCCTGAATTCTGTGGATTTGAAAACCCCAGAAATGCCACTCCCACCCTAATCCTACTGCCTGTTTGCTGGTGACTATATACAGCACAGACCTGGTCTCTGACTGCCTTCTTGGTCTACTAGCCAGGGCAGAGACATATCTTGAATTGGACACTGCCCCAAAGCTGTAGGCCCCGGAAGATAACCACAAGTTCAAAATCACAGAGAAAATTCATATATATTTATGTATAGTCATATAGATATGAAGTTTGCTTTTTTCCTTTGTCTTTTCATTTGGTTATATTTGTAGCTGCTGTTGTTTGGTTGGTTGGTTTTGTTTTCTCTGAGTGTTGTTTGTAGTTTTGTTTGTTTTAATTTTTTTGTGTCTCTTCTGTTCTTCCCTCCTGCCTTCTTCACCACTTTCATGGGGTTTGTGTTATCTTCCTTCATCCTTCTGCTTTACTTCCAATCTCTTTTTCCACTTTTATTTCTCTATTTTTTCCTCTTGCACCTTTTAATTTTTCTCCCCTTAGTAATTTCTTTCTTATTTTTTACTGTCTATATAACCTCTTTCATTTTTGTCCCTCTTATTGTACCTTCTATTTCTTGCCTGTCTTCTGTCTTTCTTTTACCTAATTCTATAGACATCCTTGTACTCCCCAATAAGGTCCTTTGTGTCACTTCTCTCTTCTCCTAATACAAGAGTCTAAGATTTCAAAGTTTTCCTTCTGCATTTGCCCATTCCCAAACCCTATATCCTTAGTAGTATTACCATAAAGCTTTGTCAATCTTTTGATAGTTAACTCTGTAAAAATTACTGATTTGAAAGCCCCAGAGCTGCCACCCCCACCTTTCCCTGGAAGCCTCTGGAGCCCCCCACTTTCACTGTGTCTCTGTAGATTACGTCTTCCTTTGACATGAGTCTTGAGCCAGGAACCAAGGAGCAAATGAAGATTGCACCTTCCTATGTCCATGCTGTGTTCTGTCTCTTTGATATCTCTGTAAAATTACTGTTGAATTCTTTTCTACCATAAGCAAAGACATAGCTGTCACATTTAGTGTATATTAGCTGTCAGTCAATACCTGGGTTGCCTTAAAGTTTACGTCATACTTGCCAACTTCTTTTCTAGGATTAAAGGTGATACATAATTGGTTTTTATTGTATGTTAGGCTATACTACTGCAGCTGATTCACTTGATGCTGATAGGGTCATGTAATTGTCACTATTTGTCAGCCAACACTCAAATTGCCCTTGTGGTGTTAACAACACTGGAGTAATTCCCAGAGAACTTGATTGCTGGGCTAACAATACTGCATCCTCCTCTCCCAAAGTAACCAACATAATCAGACCTTGGCTATGGCAAATGATTAGGTAGCCATGCCCAAATACTGAAAAACAACTAAAGAGATAGCTGTACTAGTAACACAGTGTTTAGACTATAAGCATCCAATAAACTCAGCACAAAACAAGACAAACACACAAAAACAATAGAAACATGAGAAGGTAGAGCAACAAAATGCCCTCAAAACTCTCAAGTTCCCAGAAACCAACCCAGGGGCATCAAGGAACAGAATAGTATAAACTACACACCAGAATTATTCAGAGAAACAGCTTGAAGAGATACTCAGTAGATTAAAGATGAGAAAAATGGGAAAGATAATGGGTGTAGTAATCAAAAGATACAGAAGCTCTCAGAAGACACTAGTAAAAGTTAGATGAGCTAAAGAAAAATTATATAAAACATGAGGGACCAGTTTATCAAAGAATTAGAGTCCTTGAAAACGTTTCAATCAGAATCCAGATTAAAGGTCATGTTGAAATTATGGGCTCCAGAGGAACCAATGTGAGGACAGAATTTCAGAACTAGAAGACAATGATGCCTTCAAAGACCAACTGTTCAAAGACATTTTAAAAACAACAAAAGAACAGGAAAAATGGATCCAATAACTGCTAAATGAAGCAAAGAAAACTAATCTGAGAATAACTGGAATAAGTTTTTAAAAAATCAAAAGACAATACAAATGACATTAAAAAATCTATTTACAGAGATTATAGCAGAAACATCCCAAATATAGGGAAATAAATAAACAGTAAGAGAAGATGTACAGAACCTCAAATAGCCTTGACCAAAAGAGAACTTCTCCATGTAACATTATACTCAGAGTTTCACAAGTCCAGCACAGGGACAAAATCCTAAAAGGTGTTAGAGAAAGCCAAAAGATCACATACAAAGACAAATACATGAGAATCATAGCAGACTTCTTTGCACAAACCTTAAAGACCAGCAGGGCATGTTGTGAAGTATTTCAGACCCTAAAAGGTAAAAATTTCCAACCCCAACTTCTGTATCATTGAAAACCTTCCTTTAAATTGATGGAAAAATATATTTCCATGCAAGGAGCACCTCAAGAAATTCATGACCCTGAAGACAGCATTATAAAACTGTCACATACATTTAATGCAATCTCGATCAAAATACCAATAGCATTCCTTGCAGCACTAGAAAAAACAATGTTAACATTCATATGGAACCAGAAGCAATCTAGACTAGTAAAAGCAATTCTGGACAAGATCAAAGCAGGGGGCAGCATAATCCTAGACTTCAAGTTATACTTCAAATCCACAGTGATAAAATCAACATGGTATTAGCAAAAATAAACCAGATTCATAGATCAGTGGAACAGAATAGAAGATATAGAAACAATTCCAGGCAAACTCAGCTATGGTCTCTTTGACATAGGGCCCAAATTCCTTCACTGGAGGAAAGATAGCCTCTTCAGCAAAGGCCCTGGGAGAACTGGCTATCCGCACATTAAAGATTTTAACCTAAATCCATATCGCTCACCATGCACTAAACTAAAATCAAAATGTATCAAAGGTTGAAACTTTAGAACAGAAACACTTAACCTGCTGGAAGATAAAAGGTAAAATTTTTGAAGACATGGATGTAGATAGAGACTTTCTGAACAAGAAATAGCACCAAGAATCAACAAATGAAATCACATCGAATTAAAAAGCTTCTGCACAGCAAAGGAAACTACAAACAGTGAAAGGACAGCATACAGAATGGGAACATTTTTGCCACCTACTCCTCAGACAAAGAACTAATATCTAGAATATATAAAGAACTCAAAAAAATAGACTCCCCTAATTTAAAGCCCCAGCCAAGAAGTGGGTATCTGAAATGAATAGATTCTTCTCAGATAAAGAAGTACAAACAGCCAATAAACACATCACAAAATATTCATCGTCCCTGGCAATTCAAGAAATGCAAGTTAAAACAACGCTAGGGTTCCATTTCACTCCAGAAAGAATGACTGCCACCAAGAAATCAACCAATAACAAATGCTGGATAGGGTATGGGGAGAAAGGAACACTTATTCATTGTTGATGGAAGTATAAACTGATGCAACCACTATGGAACAGTGTGGAGACTGCTCAAAAACTAAAAATAGAAATTCCATTTGACCCAGTTATTGCCCATCTAGGTATCTTTCTAAAAGAGTTAAAGACATCATATCATAGTGATATACAAATATCCATGTGTGTAGCAGCACAATTCATAATATCTAAACATGGAAACAACCTGTACACCCATCAACAGATGAATGAATAAAGAAGATATGGTATTTGTACCAAATGGAACGCTACTCTGTCATAAAGGATAAACTGGAGTCATTTGTAAGAAAATAGATGCCCCCTGAGACATAATGTCAAGTAAACGTTAGTAAATCAGACTCACAAGTTCACATATCACATTTTCTCTTACATGAAAATCTTAATATATAAATAAAGTGCAAAATAAAAAGACGGATGCTAGGGAAAAGAGAGAAAAATAGTTTGTACAATCCAGCTTAGATAATGTATCTAAAGGTGTAACTTTAAAAAAGTGTACCTTACTCATAAGTGAAATAAATCAGAGGTACATACGCAAGCAATGTATTGTATTACTAGTATAAGAACCTGAAAGTGGGAAAATAAATTAGGAGGTATGGAGGGAATCTGTTCAAAGGTGAAGAGCAGATGAGATGAGGGGGAGGAGATAAGGAAGAAAGCGACAAATATGTATCTATGTATGTATATGCAGGATGGCTAACATGGTTCCACTGTTGACTTATGTTGCTTTATGGTAAGGAACAGTTAACGATTGGTTGTTTGATCAAGATTGTATGTCTATATGTGTTTTCCTGAGCATACACTTTGAAGTTATCAACATGTAATACAACAACCATTGTTAATTCCCTGTCACTTTGTCTATAATTTAATTTTGATTGTACTGTTCTTGTGCTACTTTGTGTCTCTTTGTTAATGTTTTCCTTTTTTACTTTTAAAAATAAATAAAATTAAAAAATAAAAAAGTGTACCTTGATTTAGTACAATTTTCTTTCATGTTTTATATGGTTTTGGCCTATTGGTCTGATTTGTAATCTGTATATTTGATAATTAACTCTATAAGGTCTTATATGATAGATAAATAAATCTAACACTGGCGAAATAAAGAGGGGTAGAGGAAAGGGAAATTGCAATGTGTTATGTGCATGCACTAGGTCCCTACAGTGAATGTCATCATTATGTACTGCAAGCATGGACTAATAAATTCAAAAAAACTTTCCAGCTTCCGATACACAGAAATCCTAGCAAATATCTACTGACCAGAAGCACATAGCAAATCTTTATGAGTAATCTGACTTTAAATAAATTAACAAAGTATTGCTTTTATTAATTAGCTCAATTGCTCCTGCTTCATTCATGAATCTGCTTTTAATAACCTCTGTCCCACAAGAGGAAACCACATTCCAGGATGCAGTTCCATTCATTGCCATGTCGATGGATCGTGGTGTTGTTCCCCATTGACTTAGATGCCATACAGACCTTGGAAGACATGAACTGCTGATGTTTCGTTGCAGCAGTGAATTTAGGCAAAATCTTGCTGCATTTAGCCTCTTAAAAGTTTAGAAGAGTAATATCTACAGGAGCCTAAAAAAATTAAAAATCCCCCATTTATATCACCCGTTATATCCCAAATATATAGCGCCTAGCAAACCAAATTCCCAGATAGAAGATTTAGGGAAAGGAAACCAAGCCTACTTCCTTCAAGGTCTCTTTCAAGCAGCTATCCCCTGAGATGTTCAGGTGAGTAGAGGACACATACACTGCTGCACTGTGGGAGGATTAAGCTTGCCTTGCAAACACATGATGCTTGTCAGTGGTACAAGTATAACTACCAATGCACAAACGAGATAAAACCTCAGTAATCTCTGAATATTGCAGCCCACATTTGAGTGACCTTTAATGAATAGATTCCTATCAACATTTTTTTAAATGCACGATAAAAAAACATTTTTCAGAAACAACTATAAGCTATAAATAAATTGTAGTTTGTATAAAACTGGGCAAAAACAATTTTTTGTCCATGGTATTTAAAATCCAGCTGACTTTTGAGAGTGTTGATGGGATAATATCTGCTCTATATAATTTAGGAGGAAATACAAGGAAAGCTTTATTAACACTATCTCAAACACACCCTCACAAATAAGTCAAGCCTCAAACTTTGCCCCGGCTTTTAAAATTAAATGAAGCAAAGAATAAAGTAAGCCTACAGTGTCATTGTGAATATGTAGTATTTATTAATTCTCTTATGAAATGAATCTCCTATGAGCCTCAGGAATGCTACAGAACTTTCAAGGCTCTGAAAGTCCTAGGAAAAACTGGGGCATGCATTTTTATTGCCTAGAGTATTTAGGAGAAAACAGGGCAGGAAAATGAAACTGAACACTTGACAGCTAGAAGAAAATATCAGATACTCTGCAGAGCTATGGCTCTTGGAATCACCAGACTCTACAGATTGTGAGCTGTGTTGATTGTTTGAAAGGAGCTTCACAGGAAAGTTGTGCCAGCATCTCCAAGTCCTTCTGTCTCTTACTTGCTGTCAGCCTGAACAAGTATCCTGATTTCTCTATGTCATAGTTTCCCCAACTACTAATAATAGGTTTGTTGTGCAAATTCACAGTTTCTGGCATATAGCACACATTATATAACCATATGCTCTTTTACTGAAAACTTTCAAATTAATTCGCTTCCAATTTTAGTCAGTTCTAGACCAGATGACAGAAAATAAAAAGCTGTTAGGGAATTTCATCTAAACAGCAACAGAACGATTTGGAGATAAGCATCTCAAAGTAAGGACACTTATGAGGGCAGCAATAATAGTTTTATTCAAAAATGCAACCATTCTTACAGTGGTTTCCTAAAATCTAGTAGAGTCAGTCACACAGTACACCTCATTACCACCATATTTCCTCAAATGGATTAAAGCCAGTATGTTAGTCAGCTTTCTTATATGGTGACAAAATACTCGAGATTACCAACTTAGATGGAAATCTTTACTGTGACTCACAGTCTCAGAGAGCTCAGTCCATGGTCTGGTAGCGCCTTTGTCTTTGGGCCTACAGCAAGGTGAAGAATCATGACAGGGCATGTGCTTGTGTCACGGCAGCCAGGAAGAGAAGGAGGGAGGGGATCAAGAAACAGGAAGAGGCCATGGTCCCACAGTCCACTTCACTGGCCACCCCCCCCATCACTTCAATCCCCTGAGGGCCCACGTCTTAAGATTTTTACTTCCTTCCAGCAGTGTCACAGGCTGTGGACCGAGCCATGAATTAACACACAGACTTCCTAAGGACTCTGCCTGCCTCAGCACCCTTGGAAGGGGTCCAGCTCTTCTCTTAAGCAGTGCTTGGTTGAATCAGGGAGATCACCTGCCTGCTGGGCCTGACTGTCTTTGTGGAAAAGGCTCAGGCTTCTTTTTCTCAAGAAAGTTGCACTGTGGCTGTCCTGCCTTTGGTTCTATCTTGTTTTTCTCTCCAGGAAAACACTTCCTTGAAACCATCTGTCTCCTCTGCTACTGGAGGCAGAGGAGAGTCGCTTCATGGATTCCTTTGGCATAGACCAGAGGATCTTTTACTACTCTCACTGATCTCTCTGTGGACGGCTCTGCCCTTCAGCCCACCTGCCCCCCTCTGTCTCTAGCACATCAGTTTCATAATCTGGTTCTATTCACTATGGGACCAAACTTAAAATAGCTCTCTATGTATTAAAGTGTGTCACAGAGTGAAAGCTCAGTCATCAAAGAATGAATTACCAGGAGTTGAAGACAGATGGATAGAATTCTTTAAACTCCTGATATTAGATTCTTTGACTGTTTTTAAACCAAAATGACAGTAATTATAATGTGAGGGAAGAACTATTTGTGAAGGTATTTTTTTTTCTAATTTCAGAATTAAATGATTACTCCCAAGTCTAAAGAGTAGCACCTGAACTAAAGAAGTTTCATTTCACCTTTCACCACAGAATTTTCTTGCCTCTTTCCGTAGCTCAGTCTTGATCTGTCTGCAGAGCCAGCCAACTGGGAATCTTGTACTGTGCACCCCTTGTCATCAGTACCAAATCAGTGTTCACAAAGTACTTGCAGGAGTAACCTCCTGGTTTGCTTTTAGATTCTACAGTGACCAATGAAGTTTAAACAGCATGTTGAGTACCAAATACTGTGGAAGTGCGAGTGCCATCGAGGTGAATGTTGCAACGAACCCCAGACTGGAGGACTCAAGGAGGAGTCGGATTGGACTGTCTCCAAGGTCACTTGTGTTACCCAAGTCATGTCACTCTGTAACCCTGTACAATTTCACGTCAATTTTTAAAAATAAATATGAAAAAAGAAATTCTTCAGCACTAACCTGGCTTCTGTCTGCAGATGTCCATTTCATGTTGTTTGTCACATGAAGCTGAGATCCCTTAAAACCAAAACGTGAGAACAGTAGAGTTGCTTGTTTCCTGCACTAGCTTTCCTCTTGCTGGTCTCACATCTTTCCTTTCCAAGCAGGTCCTCCCTGCTGTGAGTGTGCGTGAGGGAGAGCCCCACTGCAGATGGCCAACCCGTCAGTTCTGACGTGTCCAAGCTGACCACCCTGCCAGGAGGTAGTGACTGACCCACTACCTGAGAAATCCACAGGATCCCTTTTCACGACTCGGGACAAGCCCAACACCCTCCCTGACACCCAAGACACAAACAGCAGTGATGGGAGCTCCGCAGACTTCCACTGACCTGGGATAAAATCAAAACTGCGTTCCAACTCAAAGCCCATGTATTCACTCACTCCCTCATTTTTAATGGAGCATCTTCTATGTGCCAGATCCCATAAGGATCCTGTTCAGCTCTCTAATCTGATCAGTGATCATATCTCCTTAGAATTCACACAGCAGTA
Source organism: Dinomys branickii (assembly GCA_004027595.1). Classification (NCBI taxonomy): domain Eukaryota; kingdom Metazoa; phylum Chordata; class Mammalia; order Rodentia; family Dinomyidae; genus Dinomys; species Dinomys branickii. The sequence goes on along the minus strand of PVLD010002663.1, from coordinate 123,684 downwards.
GCCATTTAAGCTTTTATCTTTGCCCTGGGGTTGGTAGTTGGTAAGGTAGGAGCCCAGCTTCCTCAGGGAGTGGCCAGTCTCTCCTCCTAAGTGATACCTGGTAAAATCAGGGGTGCTCTCTGGCCCACTGGTCCTGGCTGTCTTTGTGGTGAAACTATCTGAGACCCATCCTAGACTTCCAAATTTTAGCACATTTGGACTAAAGAGAGCTGGAAAAGCTAAATTCAGAGCAATAGGCTTTGTTCTCCTTAACATGGTGGGATGTAAACATTTTGTTAATACAGACTCTTTTCTCGCTTCCAGAAGACATTGGCATACGTTTCAAAACAGTTTCAAACTATGGCTGTCTTTTCTGAAATGAAGATTGAAAGTGCCTGTCATTAAAAGTAACACACACACCACTGACACTTGCTCCAGTAGGTTTTCTTACCAACATGAAAGATCTCCTGGATAGTTTTGCCATATTGCTCATTCATTTGTCCATTCTACAAGCACTTTTTTGAATATCTACCATGTGGCAAGTCCCGCAAGAGACACTAGAGAAACAGAGATTAGGAAAACAAACTGCCCGTAGAGGTTCACCATCCATGGCAAGCAAGCAGGTGAAAAGACAGGATGTGCATGGACACACCCACTCAAGTCTTGTCTGTTAACCTGCGGCTTGTCATCAGTTTTATGGGCTTACTAGTAACAGGCCTCTACACCAAAATGAACCGAGCAACAGCAAAAAGTCATTTCTGCTATGCAACTGTGCTATTGATTGGTTCCTGTTTGTCATACACATGAATGATGAGAAGCAACATGTAAGTGCAAAGTATGAGTATTTTCCCCATCCTGTTAATAGCTTAATTGTGACATTTAGGTTGTATGTCAAGCTTCAAGCAACACTCAAACTATCAGTAAAATATAGTGGCTTGGTGTCATCAAATACAGTGATCCAAAGGTGATAAATTTTTATGTGTATTTTTATGCTTTGCCTATGTACAAGTCAGCAAATCCATAACAGCAATTCTTAATGTGCATGAATTGATATTAATATAATAGCTTATATTGAAGGTAACTGCCCATTTTGTCTATAGTCCACAAAATGTGTAATAAGCAGGAGATGCATAAAGGTCCCCCACGGGAGCCATGGATTTGAATTAGGGAGGGAGTCAGCCCAGAGAAATTCAGCAGGGAGAGTCAGGAAAGAGTACACCCAGGCGCTCACCCTTCCCTCATGTCTCCAGCCAACACCCCATTGGCCGAACCCAGCCAGAAGCCCCAGCGCTAGGGAAGGGAAGGATGCCGCCTACACAGCAGCCTCTCAGCACAGAGCAGGGTGGGAAGTGGGGTGTGAGGAGCAAGTGGAAGATCTCCGTGCAGCAGGGTAACAGTACAGTACAGTACTCTGTACAGTAACAGTAGAGAGGGACGTGGACAGGGTGCCACAGAAACCAGGGCTTTTGTTCGTTAGCCCTGAGTCCAGCTTTAGAGCTGAAGGGAAAGAGGAAGTAAAAAGGATTATGCCAGGATACATCTGTGTATCAACTCGCCTTGGTGATTATTCAATATGCATTGCAAGCAAGTGCTAATCGAAAGGAAAGTAACTGTCATAAAACCAAAGACTGGAAGCAAGACAGGTGTTAGTGCCCCTGTATACTATGTTCTAACAATAACAGAGAACACTAAGCTCAGGAAATAGCTTTATATAAGACAAAAAACTATCCAAAAAGATGTTAACAAATTGGACAGAAAGTCTACAATTTAAAAAAATGTTTTTAAAAGGCTGAGGATGTAGCTCAGTGCAAAGGCCCTGAGTGGTTTAATCCCCAGCACTGCTGGGGAAAAAAAAAATTACTCATGTGTGGAAGGTGTTACATTTTATGTGTTATTAAAATAATCACAAAAGGATAGAAGTGAAGTAGATTTGAAAAGTGTAATTGAGCAAAAGCGCAATGGAGAATTCTTGGGTTCGAGCTCTGGGTGGACTCTCAGAATCTCACGTGAAGGGACTCATCTGTAGAATCAAGCATCTGCACCCAGGAGCAGGGACAGGTGAACAAGACGGAGGCCAGAAGCCATGTGTCACCAGGCAGCCAAGTCCTGACACAGCAAGGGGCCAGCCCCGCAAGCCCTCGGTCCTCAGGTCTTTGTGCCCTTGAAGAAAGAATTCAGTCAAGACACACGGCCACATCAGCAGCTGTGCAGAAATACAGAGGGAATTGGTTGTAAAGTAGATATGGAGAGAAGCACTCAGAAAAGGAGGCAGGCAGTGCCCCAAGGTATCGCACTGAGTGCAAATTTAGATGCCTTTTTGTACCCACAAAAGTTAATCCTGGATTCAATGGACTAAAGTATTCAGGACAGTTATCAACATTTTATTTATAAGTTACTTTAGAATTGCAAAATGTCTTCCCATCCTTTTTAGATGGTTAGTCTTTCCTCAGGTATTTTAATTATGTAAGAAATATATGACTGATAAATTCTTCATTTAAACCAGGCCCAAGCCGAAAGGCAAGGGTTTTTGAAGAAAATTTCCCTTCTGGATATCACAGAGTTGTCAGCTATGACAGGCAAGAAGGCTGCCTTGTTTTGCAGTCCAGTGGCCATGTGAGCAAGCATAGGGACTGTGCACAATGACCTCAAAATGTCACTCTGCCCTCTGGGGTGGCTTCAGGTCTGAGTACTAACAAATGATTATAAATGAATTATACATTGACATCTTTGTTTTCTTAAATGGCAACACATGGTATTTTGAACCACACCCTCCCTGTTTCCCACAAGCCCGTTGGTGTCTAACCACCGGTCTACCAATGGCATGCCTGAAAACAACCCTCCAAGACCTGCTGCAGGTCCTTACCAGAGGTCAGAGCCAGCTTGACATTAATAACCAATCATTCTCCTTGTAGCTATAGTTTGAATCATTTCTTCATGCAACTTTAATTTTTCCCAAGTGAAAAATTTGAGATGTTTTAAAGGGTTGGCAATATCCCAGCAATTTCTCATTTAAATCATATGCATAGAAAATATCTGACACAATTCATTTGTCCTGCAACTTCTTTTTCTCTCCTGCTGAAGGTTTTTAAGCAGGTCATTTCAAAGTAAAGCTTGACATGAAACATGCTATCAGGTTGTATGAATATATGAGGGAAAAGAAGAGGCAGCTAACAAGTTCAGACATTTACTACTTTCTGTCTTAGTTACTTTTCCTCATTGCCGAGACAAAATACCTGACACCCAGAGTTAAAGGAGGAAAGGTTTATTTAGCTCAGAGTTTGTAGATTTTGGTCCATAATTGGCTGGCTTCAAGGCAGAGCAGAACAGCAAAGGGGAGTTACAGAAGAGAAACAGTTCATGGCAGGCAGAAGATAGCAAGAGCCTACAAGCAGCAAGCAAAAAGCAGTAACAAAGCAGCCCTCTTTCTGTCTCTTACACCAGGGCTAGCAGGGTAGGTAGCACTGATACCATTAACCCTAGCATTGTACCATGAAACAATTCCAGCATCTCACACCCTAGATCAAGGCACCTCTGGAAAAGCCCCACCTATGACTACGTCAGGCTTTGGGAACACATCAAGACATATACCGTAACACTCTCCAAATTCATCTGTTACTAAATTTATCATAAGACCATCTCAGTGTGACTATTCCCAGTAATTGATGTAAGAAGCTTTGGCTTAATAAGAAAATGAGCTTACCTGTCTGCAAGCCAGCAAGAGCAAACTTTTGTTTTGAGTTGTGGTATTTCAAAACTCATCTTTGTAAACTGTCATCATTATAATTTTGCTCCGCTTAAGTTGCATGAACTATAACTGAGAGGTATAACATATGAGAGAGACATATTCAGCTGAGTAATGATCAGAAGTGAAAAAAGCAGTAAAGCTCATGAGACTTGAAGCTGACCAATATTCGTCAATGCCCAGCCATTACACTAGCTAGCAGGTCATGTTATGGTTTCTCTAGACAAATATTTTCATCCGTGTGCACAGAATAATCTGAACTTTCATGTAATGATGAAGAGAGCAAAAGGATGACGTGGATGACACTCAGTATAGAGCATATTAAGGGAGTCGTCATTTCTGATCATATATAAGCCATGCCGACCCTGTCTAGGATCATTCGTTTAAAGAATATTCCATATTCTAATAGCTCAGATATATTTGAAAAATAGTCAAGTGTTATTTTTAAAAGTATTTGGGCAACATCAAAACAATTGATAAACTCATTTTGAATTCCATATACAAATAAATAACAGCACAATATTTAAGGAACTATACCAGGCACTGTATGGCCAAATTCAAACAGATGAGAAAGTAATATAACTGTATTTATGAAGGATGCAGCACCATTCCTTAAATGATTTCAGTGTCCTGCTCTCCACTCACTGGAGTTTCAAAATTCAGAGAGCCATACTTCAGATATCCCTGAAGCCGCTCCCCAGCCAGCAAACACTTTTGCAACACAGGAGGCCAAATTCCCTCCCCAGGGCACCAAGCGTTTCCCCAAGGGCCATATTTAGCAACTGGCTACTGAGGTTATTCACAGTCACTGGGAGACATTAGGTTGCTGTGCTGTCAGAGACCTCTGGGGAGAATTATAGTCTGCCTTCCCGCCACATGACCCAGCGCTTCCGTCACAAGCTGCTATCATTGATCAGGTGAATCAGGAAGCCCTCCTGTTAAAAGCCTTGCAGGAGTCTATTCAGAAGATAGAGCCAAAAAGGAGAAAGATGAGCAGAGAGAACTCCCACCTACTTCTCCCCTGCCACTCACAGCTCCCCTGGGTGCTTGGGCGGCAGCCCTCAGTCACTTAAGACTGTCGTGATGAGGGAGATACTCATGGTGTTTGACTTTATTACAGCCGAGCCAAATCAAATGCACAGGCACTGCTTCCTTAGATGTCTATATTTCACTTAAACTGGGATAAAGCAAAGAAACTGGAATATTGTCTCATCATGCATTCTAAATCAGCCTGGGTAGAAAATAATGGGGAGTTAATCAGATCACTGAAACTCTAATTCACTTGGTATTGATCGGGCAGATTCCTAATGGGATGGCAGACCAATTTCAAATTACAGTAAGCTGACTTGTCCTGGAATACCAATGACTGGGCTGGAGGATGAGCCAAGGGGCCCACAGCTCCGCTCCAGGACGCTGCCACCCAGCTGGCAGGCTGGAATACATAATCCAGTGCAGCATTTAGCTAATTAATAGCAGATTGATGAAAGGTTCGGTTTTCAAAGTAGCCATCTCACTTGAATAAACGTGGGACCAGGGCCCCGTGGGGACGGCCGGTCAGGGCTTTGGAAGATAGGTATACAAGGAAAGCTAATGGAAAGTAATGCAATTAACTGAGGCTTTTAATTATATTAATCAGTGACTTCATAGGAGCCCAGGCAGGCAGAATTCACTCCTCAACTCAGCCAGCTCCACGCTCTGACTCCATAGCTCCAGGACTGCTGCCTGAGGAGATCCACACAGCGGCACCTACACGAGTTCACTGCCCCATGGCCAGTTTTCCTGGCACGGAAGAATAAAGAGAAGGAGAAAAAGGAGACAAAAAGAAGAAAGAGAAAAGAAATAACAGGTGAAACCACCTTTCCCCACAGAGAAGTGGCCTGAGGACTGTTCCGTCAAGCTCAGCTCTTCCTCACCAGGCTTCTGCCATGGTGAACCATTTGGCCTGGGCGTGCGAACAAAGGTCCTGTGCGTTCCCACACAGTGACAGCAGCTGAACGCCCCATTGATTTATTTTTACATCTTAGAAGTCCCCTATTAAAATATAGGGAAAAATATTGAAGTGAATGAATTTATTCTCGCTAATAACAATTTCTTAGTCCTTTCTTTGAACCTCTTGTCCTCTTCTTCTGTATGCCTGTGTATGAGTTTGTGTGTGTGTGTGTGTGTGTGTGTTGTTTGTGTGTGTGTAGTGTGTCTATGTGTTTCTCTCTGTAAACAAATGTGTGTGTGTGTGTGTGTGTGTGTGTGTGTGTGTGTGTATGCTCCTATTGATCAGGGCTGTTGTCTGAGAGTCATAGGAGTTACAGCTGTAGGCAGACACAAACATACAAGACCTATGGTATACAGACAGAGCCAGGAAGCCACACACAGCGGCATCACACAGACTTACAGACTGCAGCCCCCTTACAAAGGGAACAGTCCTTGTTCCCATGCAGGACTCTTCCTGCCAGAGAGAACATGTGCTATTTTAAGGATGTTTCTGTGTGGGTCACAGGAGCTCAGTGAAGTTCACAAAGTTCAGGGACCTCATCGGTCAAGGACACAGTGCCCCAGCCCACTGCCAAGGCCAGGTCCCCTACCAGGTGCCAATCCAGGCCACAAGCTGAGCTAGAACATGAGTGGAGAGAGGGACTCAAGAACCACTGCTGAGGGTCACAGTTGAGACCCGGCACACGTAGGTCAACCTGAGGACCAGTCAGACTAGCACCATGCTAGTACCATATTATCTCACTTCATTCTTAACGACAATGTGGATGTCACAGTTGAATGCATTCCTAAAAGTAAAACACAGCCTCATGAGTCACAATCCCCTGAAGAAAGAAACAAGCCACAGAACATAAATAGTATATAATATTAACTGCTTTTAAATAAAATCACAGTGGTTGTGTCTAAGAAGGCAGGGATTTCTGTCTTTGTCCCCAGGAGCTGCTCTGGCCCACAGGAAGCATTAGTTCAGCATTCACTGAATGAATATATTGCATAAATAAAATGTTTATATAAATTATGTTGAGTAGAAAAAAGGAGAATTTAAAAATTACAGGTAGCCAGTCAGTGAAGCTATGAAAGAATTTTTTGGACAGAGTAAAGAATAGAGAAAACCAAGAAGTTGTCCAAATGTAGGCTGTTTTAGTGTGAATTTTTAGTTAAATATGATCAAAATAGATGCTTATTATTCTTGCCCTTTATTTTAAATGTATAAATTTTAAGTTACAAATGCCTAAGACTTCTAGAAATGTTATATGTAAGTAAAAAAAATCTAAGCTCTGACATGCCCGTACAATGCAGCGATGTTTTTAATAGCTAAAAAATCACTTAAGTAGTCATCAATTAAAAAATAAACTGTAATCTATAAAGCTGAATACTTTAGAAAAGGAAGTAACAGAATTACACTGGCATTATAAAACATGGATAACACTGAAAATAGAGTTGATTTTTTAAAGCCCCCTGAAGGATAGATAGTATACTAAATTGCTTATATATAAAATTATTTATTTCACATTCACAAAGAATCCAGAGGATAATATAGCAGACACATATGAGCCCACTCTACAGTCTCAACACATCAACATTTTGTCACATTTTAAAAATATGTAGCACTTGAGACATTTCTAGGTAAATAGTTGCACCTTGAGAACATATTCTTAAGTGAAATAAATCAGACACATATGTATAAATATCACATTGCTCTCCGATGTGAGAAACCAAAAGTGTAAATAAGGACCACAATGTATAATATATTTTTGGAAATATGAAGAAAATGTTCAGTGGGAAGGGGAATTAGGGAGGGGAGAGAAGGAAAGGAAAAGAAAAAAAAGAAGGAAAAAATAGAAACAAAGCTTTTGTAAATAATGAGGTTGGAGGGAGGGGATGGGAAAGGAATGTGGAAAAAAGAATCAAGATATATCCTGGACAGGTACAAATTCCCTATGATGAGTGTGATCATTATATATACCTACAATGTACCACTAAACTTAATTTAAAATAAAGACCAGAGAAGAGATGACAAACTCAAATGACCTTCTAGAAGCCAAATACTATTAAAAATTTTAGACAAGCATGGTGGTACACATCTGTAATCCCAGCAGTCTGGAATGATGAGGCAGGGAGATCACAAGTTCAAGCCCACCCTGGGCAATTTAGCAAGACCCCATCTCAAAGTAAAAAATAGAAGAAGGATTTGGGATGTAACAGCATTAAGACACTGGGTTCAATCTTTAGTAATGAAAAAAATTTAATGTCCATATTTAAAAATATTTGCCTTGCATGTTCTATTTGGTAAACAGCATAGTGCTATTTATTATAATTCTATTCATTAAATACATTCAATGTAATAAACTAAGGACACATATTATATAAGATTATTTGTAATAGTCACCCAAGGAATCATATACAAGAGAGTGCAGGAAATCTGTCCACACACTAAAGACCAAATAATCTTGACGAGCTGAGGGCCTGGATCCCACGGTAATGTCCTACCTGAGTCCAGCTGAAAACCTAGAGCTCATAACAACGCCTCCCACAAGTCCAACAGGAGACCTAGAGCCCATGACAATATCTCATGCAGGCCTGTTTCATGGATCTGCACTGGGAAGGCCCAAAGGTCAGTGGTGGAAGCTAGAAAGTCTGTGCCAGCAGGATGAAGGATCTGTGCTAGCAGGCTGAGGGATCTGCACTGGAGCTAGGAAGTGATGCACAAAATAAGAACCAGAACTCCCCCAAAAGGTACCACAGCCATCCTCAGCAACAGGGAGGTCCTGAGCTCCTCCAATGATCAAGACAGCTGAGTTCCCCTCAGGAAATCCCATGCAACAAGCTTCTCCAGGAGACTAAGCTGTGCACCTTCTTGCCCTCTGGAGTCAGGAAGTGATGCTCAGAGTGAGGACCAGAGCTCCCCTAAAATGAACCAAAGCCATTCTCAGCAACAACAAGGTCTTGAGCTCCTTGGAGGATGCAAACGGCCAAGTTCATCAGGAAAGCCATCATGACAAGGTCCCCCAAGAAAACCAACAGCTCCTTACAGCTCTCTCTCCCCATCCAAAAGGCTCCCAACAGCTTCTACCAGCTCCCAACAGCCTTTCTTCTTCTCCACTTCTGTCTCTTATGCTGCTGCCAAAAGTCCCCAGCTGGGCCACCCGTACCCAGGACCACACTTACTCAATTCAGCTGGGTGTTACAAGTTGACCACCAGTTGTTAACCCACCACAGTGCAGGAGGCACAGTCTTCCCTTTTCTCATGTAGGCCACTATGTAATCCATAAATTAGTAGGACAGGGGTCACGGTAAATCCAAGCCTGGGAAAGAGCTGCTCGGTCCTAGGCAGTAGACCCAGCAACAGCAGGTTGACTAGGGAAGCACAGGATGAGAGAAGGTACCCATCCCTTTGGTCCCAATTGTGATTGCTCTTCAGATGTTGTGGAGAGGGGACAGATGGACAGCAAAATCCCCAGTGCCCAGGCATGTGCTGTGGGAATGTGGGCACTATGCTCACATGACAATGTGAAGAGTTTATGACCTTCTTGAGCCACATTACTAGCTGTACAGGGCCACCCTATACAGGGCTGCATGCAGTGAGCAGGTTACAGTTGGACAGGTCTGCCATAGGATGATAGTGATAAACCAATTTCTAGGCCCCTCAAAGACATATCTCAATACAATGACCAAGGTGGAGCCCAGGAATCCTTATGTTTAACAAGAACTCTCCCAGTGGTTCATATGCATTAAAGTTCCCAACATTAAACTTTGAGAACCACAGAGCTAAATTATTCAATAAGTTCACAAAATTTCCTCTATGAACTGGTGGTACAAATCAACACTCAATGAAAAGACCAAGGCAATGTTTGAGCTCTTAAAAAAAAGAAAACAAAAAAGAACATAGCAAAATTAGGGTGGAGAAAACGTGAAGCCAGAATGAAGGCCATGAACCTAATTTTAGGATAGCACAGCCATTCTGAAGACCATGCTCAGATCTTTGCTTGCAATAATAGCTGCGGAAATCTTATCCAAAGACTTATGAACAATCAAAAGTATGCAGCACAACCCTGACTTATAGGAAGTGGTCACATCCTGTGCAGAAGTGACGTACAGACAAGGTCAGCCAGAGGAAAGTTCACGCCTGAACTTAGTGAAAGGCTCCTCAGAACAGGAAGCATGTGCTAAAACCCAGAAGAGCAAGTCCCCAGCTCAGACAGACAGATGGACATGCAGTGGATCAATGGTTCTCTTTGGCTCTCAGCTGGAGACTTTCTGGGGAAGCAGGGAGGCAGTGGTGAGAGCTATGACTGGCAGTAGCACTAGACACAACCCTAAAGGGCCTTTTACAGGGTGCAGAGGCAGGAAAGGCAGGACACAGATTTGGAAGGAATTAGACTCTCGCTGAGCTCTTACATTGCAGCCAGTCCCATCTCTGCCAGCCCACGAGTGAAGCAGCTTGATCTCACGTGCGCCCTCCACAGGCAGAGTCCAAAGGACCCTAAGGGGCTCCTGGCCCAGACGCTTTGTGATTGCAACAAAGAAGTCAACCCTAGGACCATAGACCAGGAACGCCTGGCGAATTAGATAATGCTGTGGCCTGTCTGTTTGTCCCTTTCATACCTCTAGCACCTCCTTCACAGTGATTGAAAGCAAAGCCCTAAAATATGAAGACCGATGTGCTCGCTTGGAGCGTGGGGAGGGAAAAGGAGAGAAAGTCTGGTTGAGCGACAGTTATCAGTGTGCTTCTACGCTCAGCACGGATGTGACCATTTGAACCGCGAGCAGCAGCAGAAGATCGAGTACAGTGCAAAGACCCGGGACCTGAAAACGCGGAACATCGTCATATACGTGCACTGAGATTTCCCTGCAGACCTCTGTGTGGGGCGGAGCTAGAAAACAGAGGTAAGAGAGGAAGTGACTGCATCCCTTCAGTCTTTCTCCTGTGCGGGCTCAGGACTTGAACTTTTAGTAAGACAAAGCCCCAGGTGCCCTAGGCTTTCTTAATCAGTAAGTAGCGTTCAGCATCTCAACCCAAATGAAAAGGGATCACAAAGTCCCTTTTATCCCTTTTCCTGAGAAAGACAAAAAAAAAAAAGTTGCAGTCACACAGTAGTGTAGTTTTATGACTATCACACACCTACAAAATCATCCTCTCATTTAAAAAGTATTTCTCTCCACTTGACTGTATCTTTTTCCATTGTTCCTTTTCTGGGGAAGTCACGACATACTTCTTCGCGTCCCTCTGATCAGCCTTTCCCTAGGCTTACGCTGAGCTGCTGCTGCCAGGGATTTGCCGAACCTGTTCTTCAGTTACCTTCTAGAATGGTCAGTGCTGCTTTCAAAACAAATTCTTTCAAAACACTTAGATATTTACTAAGAGTAATGTTGTTTTAAAACAGTGGTGGCAAAGGGCCTGAGAAGGACACCCCTCTGTGAGGACTAATGATCCCGCCATCCACGGGGGGATTGATTTCACCAAAACAATATTTTATTTTTAAATACTCCATCCATTCATAACTTTTTAAGTGTTCCTTATGAGTAATATTTTCAAAGATTTTATTTTCTACGGGATTTATTCTTTGAGCTATAGGGAATTCTGAATTACAATTTGAATACTTTTAATTTTTATTCAAACTTCTAATTACAATATTACTAGCATACACTAAACTCATTGTTTTATATACATGGCTTGGTACACTTTGGTAATCAAGTAGAACCAACATAAGCACCACAGTGAAGATCCAGACCCTTTCCCTCAGCCCACAACAGCATCTCCTGGCGACTTCTGCAGTCACTCCCAAGCCCCGCCTTGCCTGGGACCTGAGGTTACCATTACTCTCCTTTCAGTTGAGGTAATTTTAATTGCTTTAGATTTACTTTGTAAGATTTATTTTATAACCCAAAAGAAAAAATTAGAAGTGTTTGGTTACCTTTTGTAATCCTAGCAGGTTATATGATAAATACTTAAAGCTACTCCTCCTTGAGAGTGTTTCTGTTGACTAACTCACTAACCACCACTTGGGTCTAAAAAGTCATTGCCTTCTGAAGTACTCCAAGGTTCCCTCAGAAGGCAGGCCATGTCCTGGTGGTGGATGGACTTACAAAAATCTCAGTGGATCCATCTGTGTCACACACATACCACAGCATAGAAGAGGAAAGTCTGTTGCCCTCTGCTTCTAGAACACCATCAGAATGGAGCTGAGACAAATCACAAAGGCAAGTAAGGTAGTCACTTCCAAATTTGCTTGGATTTCACAAAAAAACTGCTTTGGACATGGATGATAGCAGATCGAGGAGTATCAACTAGTGTGAGTGTGTGAACTGGAAAGTTATGACAGGGAGCTGCTAGAAGCATTCCCTGCCCTGATGCAAGTCCTCTTCCTTCCTTCTCATGACAGAGTGAGACAGGAGTCACAGTAAATCCAGGCCTGGGAAAGAGCTGCCTGGCCGTAGGCAGTAGACCCAGCAACAGCAGGTTGTCTAGGGAAGCCCAGGATGAGAGAAGGCACCCATCCCTTTGGTCCCAATTGTGATTGCTCTTCAGCTGTTGTGAAGAGGGGACAGATGGACAGCAGGATCCCCAGTTTCCAGGCATGTGCTATGGGAATGTGGGCTTTCAACAGGAGATCTGATAACCTGCACAAGTTATGGGGCCAAAGGCCATCCTGTGCTTCCCTGAGAGGAAACCCATAGCTCTGTGCATTCTCAGCTACTCAGTGTCGGGGCAGAGCACAGACGGTGCTCCTGAGGGTCCAGAAGGGGAAGCAGGGGCCCTCAGGCTGTGATTGAAGAACATGGTATGAAAATGGGAAACATGTAAGTTATTGTTTGTCAGAAATCTCCAGGAGAATCTTGCCTGTCTGTGAGTGGCACTGCCGCTCTCCACCACACTGTCCTCTGTGAGGATTGACCTTCCCTTCGGGGGTGTGGGAAACACTCAGAGAGCCCCTGCTGCATGCGAAACAAAATCTCAGCCTTGAAGAGACAGAGCCATACCTAGCACTGGGAGGCCCAGGCACCAGTACAGTAACACTGTGCAAGGTGTCTTCACCTCCACCACTCTTCAAGGCTCTTCACTTGCTGCACCATTATCCAGTTCAGGCCACCCATCCTGAGACCCCCCACCAGGGCTCTGAGGTACCATGTTAGCCCACACTGTCTTAATGCACTTTCTGCAGTGACGGAGCCACTCTGTCTTAGCACTGTTCAATAGCACCGTCACCAGCCACACGTGGCCATTGCACATTCAGAATGTGATAGTGAGACTGAGAAACTGAATTCACTTAACATCAACTCATCTCAATCTATAAATGTTCACAGATGGCTACTGTACTAGGTACCAGTGTGTGGAGCATTTTCTGTTCCCCTGTCCTCTCTCCCATGTCTGCCTTGTGTTTTCTCTAAGAAGCAACATGTTAGTACAGTCACCTGCTACAGTAAGAAGTATGTAGGCAAAGGGCTACAGGGACACCCTGGGATGGCCAGTGTCCTCCCCAAATTCACGCCCTTCCCAGGACCCCAGTTTGCATTTCGAAATGCATAGTCAGGGAAGATGAGGCTATACAGGTTTAGCTAAGTCCTAAACTCAAGATCACTGTGTTCCCATAAAAGAAGACAGACAGAGAGGAAGCCAAGAGCCAACAGAGGCAAGATTGGAGTGACCCATCTGCAAGCCAAGGGACAGCAAGTATTGCTGACAAACCCCAAGGTTAAGAGAAAGGCATGGGATATAGTCTCCCCTACAGTCTCCAGAGAACATGACCCTACTGACACTTTGATTACAGACTTCTAGCCTCCAGACACAAGGGAGAATAAATGTCTGTTGTCTTAAACTGCCCTGTCTTTGGTACTTTGTTAACGGATGCCTAGCAAACTAACACACTGTCTTGGGTTGGCTTCACCTATGTCTTTACAGTTAAGTTATTTAACAAAGATTTGATGGTTTTGAATTTGTTCTCCAAACTAATAATGGTAAAGAGTGAATTCGACCCATGGTGGCATAACTAGTAAGCCAATATTTAAGAAGAATAATGAATAGATGGTGGGTTGGTACAGTGAGACTGTCCCACTTCTTCCCACCTAGATTTCTTTTTTACTAAAGAAATATTACCTTAGACACTTGCTTTGGGTAGCCTGAGATGCATTTCTGAAACATAGTGTGACTTAAGCCTTAGAGGGAAGCCCGGCTTCTCTCAGTAGCCCACTACTGACCTAAGGCTGCTATGATGACATAAAGAAAATAATGCATTAGTCATGCAGAGAAAAAGCATGACGAGTAATGATGTATCATTCCTAAAATGTGCCATTCCTAAAAGAGCTTTCCTAAAACTCCTGAAAATACATTCATACATATATGCATGGATGTTAGGTCAATTTATCCAAACACCAGTGTGTGTATAAATATGTCTAGGAATGTGTGTGAACTATGTGTTGTATGGCAATAGTTTTGTCGATAACAAACTACAGATGCAACAGTGCTTCCACAAATTATCCTACCTAGTGACACTGCCGCTTCTTAATTTGTGGAAGTGTACTCTACGATATTCATATATTAGGTTTTAAGTGACACCATCAAAGGACACACTTCTCAGGAGGTGTCCCAGGTGTCAAGTGACTTGTGACTTTGTCTTGCATGAGTATATCATGGAAGTGAGAGCTCCTCTGCATGAGTGACCGACACTCCTTTCCGAGCAGCCAGATCCCATCAACGACTCTCCAAAACCTGGTCCCAGACCAGGCTCTCAGGGAGACAGCAGAGGTGAGCCAGACACTGCGTCAGCCCTGAGGGCAGCACCTCGCTGATCTGGACTGAGGTGACTCAAAGCTGTGCACCCCGACTTTGCAGGACTGCACAGTTAGAGCCACCACTGTCCAACACACCACCAACCCCCCTCCACCACAAGGCTTTAGCTGTGTCCATGCACAATTTTAGCTGCTATACTCTTAGGAATGACAGATACATTCATTTTACAGTTTTTAAACATGCAGGAATGTGAAATGTTTTATGGATAAAATTATTACCTCAGAGAGACCTCGGGAGCTGCTCAAATTCACTTGAGCAAACAGACTCAACCAGGGAAACCACAGAGAGGTGGCGGGGTCCAGGACACCTGGCTCAGGGGCCACATGGCAGTAAAGAGGAGTTTGTTTTTCTCTTCCACATACACCTGAGGGCAGCAGGGCAGAGCACAGCCCTGCTGAGAGCCTCTTTATGACAGGAAAAACTTATTAAACCATAATTGATGGGATCTAAGAAAGGTTGCTGAGAACCCCACCAGGTTTGGTGGTGTCCCCATAAATTCTGCTGATGACCTTGATCCCAGCCTAGAGCAAACCATTGTGGAGCTACATTGTTAGGCTTCAGTGGATTTCTGCTCTATTGCAGAAAGCTATCTATCAGCTATAAATTGTTATTAATAAATGTTGGGGCCAAGTGCTGGTGTTTTCAGAGCTTGTGTGGCCTAAAAACACCCCCATGCAACATAGTACAGAAAGAACAGACACCCCGACAGGCTGGTCAGGTCTCCAAGTTTCAGACCCCATGAGAAGAGTGCTCTTTCCTTCACTGACACACACTGTGCTCAACCACACAGCTGCGGGGGGTGAGTTCCAGAGCTCAGGGGATTCACAACCTAGGCCCTTTGTCCCTATCGCTGCCCTTACATTGCCCAGCTGAGCCGGAAGGATGATGGAAATACCTACAGGTCACAGGGCCCGATAAAGAAAGAGAATTCAGGGCCAGGGATGTAGCTCAGTGCCACAGCACCTGCCCAGCAAGTGCAGGGTCATGAGTTTGATTCTTGGTACCAAAAAAAAAAAAAAAAGAGAGAGAGAGAGAGAATGCAGGACAATATTTTCATTTCTTAGAAGATCTTGAGTTTTATTCAGAAGATATTTTCCACTGAACCTGTGTAAAGTCAGGACAGCTTTTCTTTGACTTTGTGTGACTAAAATACCCAAGACTCTCTTAGTGCGTTTTTCTGAACATGAGTCCCAGTAGGCAGCACTCAGCACCATGTGGGGTGTGTTGTTAATGTGGCCCTGATGAGCATTTTTTCTTCACACCTTTTCTTTATCTCCTGAGACTTCAGTTGCATTTTGGGCATTTGGCCTATGAAGTCCTGTTTTCCTTCAAAAACACCCTTATCTCTCAAATGCATATGAGGGGCATATTTTTTAAGTCAATACATTCAGAAATTCTCCATTTCCAGCTCTTCACCTTTGTCCATGTTTCACTTTCTCTAAAATCGTTGAACTTCTTTCATTGAAAATCTGATCCAGCTGATAAAGTGATAAGATTGCATAGCACAGGGACAGCTGAGCTAGAACAGGAATGGTGGTGCCCACTACATCCCAATCTGTATTAAAGAGTAATTGCCATTTACAAAGAGTATGTGGGATAAAATCTTAAACACAGCACCATATGTAACAACTGAAGGAAAGATTCCATATTTCCTATTTGCTGAAGAAGACATGAGCAATCAGTCATTTTGTTCTTTAAAAATATGATTGCTCTGAATTTGGAATTTGACTTCCAGCCTATTTTAATGTATCACATAATGTACTATTATTCTTAGCTTAGTTTGACATTTCAAAAAATAATAGGGCATTCAAGATATAATTAATAAGCATCTCACTTATTAAGATTAATGGAGAGGACTGGGCAGCTTCACAATTACTTATTGTACCTAAAGTTATGATTGCACCAGATTTGAGGGCAGAATAATCACAAGTCAAGCATGACCACTTAAAAGTGATCAGGACTAATGTATGAACAATATTTCACACAAGCAGAGCTGAAGATCAAAAGCCTCAACATCATGGGTGCCTGGACACATGGCCCTGTTCTCCCACCTACTTACTATGGGAGCTGAAGTCTTACATTTCTGACCCATAAGATGGGAAGGGTAACACTCCATACAGCCAAATTAACGTGCTTACTACAGTGGACAGCACTTGGTAAATACTTAGTGTTTGGTAGCTATTAATTTTATTAGTTTTTATTATTTAAAAGCATGATATATGAAAAGTATCTCTAGAAATAAAGAGATGACTAAGACTTGCAAAGCAAGTATAAACCGCTGGCCTTGCCTTAGTGGAAACCACTAAAGTAAGGACTGACCAACTCCAGAGTCACATGTGAGAACTAGACCAATAGAAGAGCTGTGATTCAACTGACCGTGTGGGGCCCATCATGTTCATGTCCCAAACTTTTGCTTCTGAAATCCCTTGGTTCTAGTGGGAAAACAAACATTTTCAATTGCCAAAATAAAGTGAATAGCTCAACCAATCCTTTCCTGAATCTTAAAAAGGAAATACAACTCTGCTTCCCTCCCATAAAACTGCACTAACTTTGGGGACTATTAGATAAGAAATAGCATAGCTAAAGATACTCAGTAATATTCAAATAAGAGTCACCTTGATAAATACACGGCAAGTGAATAGAGCCATTATATCTTGAGCACACCCAAAGCAACACGCAGTTCTGATGCAGCCACCCAACTGTTAGAAGATGCCCTCTACAGTCGTGTACTCTGCATCATGGATTCAACGAACCACAAGCTGAATATATGGAAAAGAAAATATTGCAACTGTCCTGGACATGTGCAGACATCTCTCCTGTTGTTGTTCCACAAAAAGTACAGCATAACCACTGCTTGCATAGCATTTGCATTGATTTAGAGATTATAAGTAATCTGGAGGTGAGTTAAAGTATACAGAGGACTTTAGAGGTTTCTATGCAAACACTACCTCATTGCATATAAAAGACTCCTCACTCCCTTTCTGCTCTCTCTTTCTTCTAGGACTTGTTGTATCCCTACAGCAGCTATTTCTCAAGATTTTGTCTCCTTGAGTTTTATAACTAGTACCCTCCCAGGGAAATCTGAGCCACTCCCATTCTGTAGTTGTCTTAGAAGATAAGCAATTTCATTGAATACAACAATATGTAATATAACAACCATTGTGAATGTCCTACTATCTTGTTTTGAAATTCCGTATCGTTTTTATTGTTTTCTGATGTTTTGTTTTTATCTTTGTTGCTTGTTATTTTGCTTTCTTTTCTCTTTAAAATAAAAAATAAAAGGAGAAAAAGAAAAAGAAGAAGACAAGGTTTATATTGAGTCAAAAACCTAAGACTTGGAAACAAGCCAGCTACGATAGGGTCAAAACCTTATCCTCAGTGACATAGCTAGAATTCATGCCACCCAGGACCGTCTTTTAATTTGATACCCTCTAAGATATCCAAATAGAGTAAACTGTAACAATATAATTTTCCTTTTGGCCAACAATGCCCCCCCAAATTTGTTGCCTGGGGTGAACCACCTCCTCCACCCTACCTACCAACACCACTGCTTATTCTTTTGAAATATGGTATTTATACACCATGGAATACTACTCTGCCATAAACAAAGATAAACTTCAGTTATTTGTGGGATGCACCTTGAAACCATAACATTAAGTGAAATAAGTCAGACACACCAGCTTAACTATCCCATGGTTTCCCTTAGATGAGAAACTCAAAATGTAAATAAAGAGCAAAATAATAGGTAAATAATGAGAAAGATAGATCTTTTGCAAAAAGGCGGGGAACCAAGAGATGCAGGGAGGGTGCTAGAGAGGAAACAAGGGCATGAATGAAGAGCTGAGCTGTGTTATGTCCGTGCACCAGCTCCCCACAGGGAATGTGATCACAATGTATGGAAGACATGTGCTAATAAAAAATTAAAACTGAAAAAACTTGTAAGGTTGACTCTTGATATATTATTTCCCCTTTGTCTTTAGTACTAAGTAACCCTAATTTTGAAACCAAGACTATTTCGTCTTGGTTAGGTATCACCCAGATGCCACATTGGACAGCATTTTAATAAAGATCCCCCACCTGGAGGTGTGAGAGAACTCCATAACAAGTCAGAATAAATTCAAAGGTCAGCGCCATGAGATCAAACTCAGGCTCAGCGCAGGTCCATTCAACAATTGTACACTGTGCCTGAGATTCTTCTTCTAGATCATAGAACTGCTAAAGCATTGTAGAGTTCTGGATTTGGTTTTACTATGAAATCTGTTACTTTACATCTAAAATTTACTAAATTTAAAAGAAAACTTATTTGTTAGTCCTCACTGCTAATTCCCACTTGTTACATGTGCATTCTATCTAGATGTCCCCCATGAGCCTCATGTGCTCATAGGCAGGATGTTTGGAAGGTGAGTGGATTACGGGCATAGAGCTGACTTGCTGTTGGAGGTGAAGACAGGTGGGAAGATGTGATCACCGTGGTGTGGCCTGACCAAGTCTATCTTCCTCCCCAGGCTCACCTCTCTCTCTCAGCTTCAGAGCTACCATTAGGTGAGCAACTTCCTTGGGCCTAGGCCTTCCACCACACCACCAATCACAAGCAAGTCTTCTACCACTGCACCAATCATGAGCAAGCTTTCTACCACTCCACCAATCACGAGCAAGCATGAGCAAAACATCTCCTTTAAATACCGGGTGTCAGATATTATATCTCCTTGACATGAAAGTGACAAGATAGCACTCCCAAATCTGTTTCTGCTGTTTAATATTATCAACAAGTTTGACTTTGCTTCCCCATTTGTAAAATTGCAATGTCAATCCTTGACCTAACCATTTCTTAGGATTTATTTTATACAAATTGGACCTTAATCTGAATTATTTTAACTACATCTCTCCAGTGTTTTCAAAACAAACCATTTGGCCCAGGCACATAGTGGGTTTTATCAAGTGTCCCTAAAAGTATTCCTGTTCACTTGCCCATGGTGCTCTAATACATGGTACCACTGGATAATCTCATAATAGTCCTTTTCTTCACATTCTGTCCTCAGTTTTTCTCTAATCATTAGAAATTCGTGTAATAGCAAAAATACATCCTTCCCTTTTAATTTCTTTTAATTGTTCTGGAAAAATTAGTGTTGATTCATTGTCTACTTGCATTTTTAAAACACTCTAAATACTTAAAGTCTTTAAAATGGGGTCCGTCTTATCTCCCTGCCCACCATCTTCTTATTCATCTCAAATAAATTTAAATTTTCACAGCATCTCTGCACTTTCACTTTTATGAATTACATGAACCTAAGTTACTAATCAATCTCCATGACAGCATTAACTAGGATTAGTGAGAGACCTCTTTCAGGGTCTGCAGAGAGAATAAAAGCCTAAAAACTATAAATGCTACAAAGCATTGGTTTTGTCATCATAATTAAATTAGCCTTCATATCTGTACTTACAGTGTCACGTAAAACATACAAAGAGAGTCAGCTCTACTCTCAGAGCAAGTGATATGATTTGATATATTAAAAGAGAGCTTGGAAGGCAGAGGAAGCTCCTTCATCCTAGAACTACACTATGCCCAGGATACGGAAACACACACAGACAGTATTGATTTCCAGAATTTCTCTATGGAATGCCAAAAATAATAAACAAAAAATAAATCAAAAGCAACAGGCTCCTTCCATTATGTATTAAATATGCTCCCTGTGAAGTTAGGACACATAGAGATGTACACAGCGAGCAATGGGAACATAAATCTCAGGTTGAAGTCATCGATTTCTGCCTTGTTCCTTTATTTCTAGTAAATAATGACCTTCAGATCTTTCATGGTGGCTCTATCGCGAAAGTCAGCTCCAGGAACCCTGGCAGTGTTCCATCATGGAGAGAGCGAACTACTCCCACTACCTTTGTTTGCATGGGGTAGAATCAACATTTAGTAGAAACACAATGAATTTACAAACCGTATTCACTTTAAGAGCCTTCTGTCCAATCACATATACGGTCAATAAAACATTTTATATTGTCCTATGTCAAACCAAAAAGGAAATGTCTCCAGGACATGTGGCCCAAGCATATTTCTATTAAGTTGCTAGAAACGAAAAGGAAATACTGATATCACTAAGCAGAAAGCCAACAGCAACAACAACAACAAAAAAACCATTAACTATATCTAATTATATATGATTTTCAGCCAAGGCTGAAATTTTGTAGCATACAAGGTTAAATGGGAAATGATTTAATCTTCTTAGATAGGTGAAATCACTAAGCAAAGGCCACCATGGCAATTTCATATAGACCTCCCCATTCCTTCTCATTGCTCATTTCTCAGCAAAATTCACAGGATGATTCATGATCGAGGCAGATCATTAGATTCTAGAGCACACAGGAAGATGTCAATATATTTATAAGATAAACAATTGAAGCTGAATTCTGAGTCTGGCAGCTAATTATCTATATGCCTTGAAAAAAATCATGTACCCTTTCTATATAATGAGGTAGCAGGGAGGTGTGTATGGGAAGTAATAGATAACTGTCAAGCGTCTATTTAAGCCTGTGGTTCTTCTATCTTAGTTTCAAATGAAGATACTCTCTGAGACTTGGGGAGAAGGATTCCAGGAGGGAATTAGAGGAGGAAACATGAAACATAGTTTAGGAATTGGCCTAAAATAAAGCTTGACAGGGCAAAAACAGGTCTAACCTGAGCCTTTCTTGTTTTTCTTTGATTAGTGTCGTTATGATTATTCCAGTGTGGTTGTTTCCCAAGACTCTCATAAAGTTAGCATACATACCCTCAGTGAAAGGCACCAAAGCACACAAAATCCTAACAAATCCAGTTACTGTAGGGAATCATTTTACAAAGGACTCCAGCTCTGTGTCACCCCCACACTACAGGGTCTGCACTGCTTCTAAAGGGCTGTTTCTCTTACACAGAGATGTGGGGACCGAGTTTCTATAGGACCTTGTAGGTGGATGTCAGAAATAAAACAAATGCTGAAGGAATCTTATAGAGAACTCAACTGTGTCAACCACAGATTTTCTGGGTCAGTAGGTTGGATGTAATAGAACTAGTGACAGATGCCTGGGACCATCATCCGGTGGGCCCTGTAGTCACCAATCAAGCCAGTCAAAAGCACAGTGTGTGAAAGTAGCGATACTCTACAGACAAAGAGGTGAGAAGAAGAAACTGTATGCTTCATGTGACAAATTAAATCTGTGAGGCCATCGTTGAAGAGTGCTCCACACTCTTCCGACATTCTTCCCCCTGCCGAACTGCACCCATCATCTGGGGAAACTGAGCCATTTATAGGTTTACTAAAGCCTACGGCCTCAGTCATATGTGAATACAACAGGGCAGTTCTTAGATGGAGATTCATTTTCCTTTTAGTAAAATCATGATACGTGTGCCCCCCACCTCCACTGTGACCCAACGGTCACATGAAAGAGGTGCCTCCAGTGACAATTCAATTTGCTTTTTCAAGAATTTGCAAATGTAGGCAAAGTCAGCTGGGAATGATGCATCCGTTACGCAACTTTTACATGAAGAAGAAGTGAGCTCTATCAGATTATTATTGCAGGGGCAAGAACGGTAAAAACTAAAAATGACATGTTAGCTAATCATTACGTTGACAATAATTGTCACGAACAGAATATCTTTATAGATTTTGGATGTGGCCTTTGAAGCAAAAATGATTCAGATGCTGTTTCAGCCTGAGCTAAAAGGATTTTTAAAAATTTAATCTTTAAGAGAAGCTCCTGAGATACAGGCTAAAAGAGTTTATAAAGGTCATAAAAAAATTAACTTATCTTGCTGACTGAAGCTTTTTTAATGCACTCTAACTTACAAAGGAATCATATCTGGAGCCTTGAGGCCAATGGTCTACTATATTTTTCTCTCATTAATAAGGACAGCAAAAATCTGCATTTGGATTTTTACCACCGTAATCATCTCTGATTCATTAGTCTTTGTGACCAAAGATCGAGAGCCTGATGCCAGTGGTGGAGAGTTACTCTGTGTTCATCTTCTTGCTCACCCGTGCTGCAGTACTGGAGCCAGCCCAAATGGGGGTGAGGGCCTGTTGCTGGGGCGTCAGAGCTCTCCCAGTCCCAGCTGTAAGGAAAAATAGAGGTCTACACAGACCTCACTGTGCTAGGCAGGATGTTACCCATAGCAGAGCTACAGCCAGAAAAAGAATCTTGCCTTCCAAAACATTGACTTCCTTGGCCATCAGCTAAGGGTAATAAATTGACCTTACTGACCTCACAGAGGCGTAAGGCACCAATGAAACAACATATTTTAAAATACTTTATTGTGATCAAATCCCATATAAATGTTAGCTATTCTTTTCATCAGATTGACCATTATGAGCTTTGAAAGTAAGCAATTTCACGCAATACCTGTAAGAGAGAAGATTACCACAAACTGTCCAGAAAATAATTTGTAAATTTTTATCAAAGATCTTTCAAAAGATGAGCCTGGCCTTTGGCTTGGCAATTCTATTACTGGAAATTACTCTTCAGGGATGAAGGAGCATGAAGAGAAATATGTATCAGAGTCCATCAAAAGTTGTTTACAAAAATAGAAATGCTAGAAACAGTTTAAATGGCCATCAAAGAGGATTGGCAAAATCAGGTATGGTCAAATAAAATACTACACAGAATTGACTGATTTTCTAAATTTATATTTTATGATGCAACAAAAAGGTACATTTCACCTGGTATCAATAGGCATACTGGGCAGGCTATGAAACACTGAGGACATTATATCCCAGTTTCCATAGAAAAGGAATATGAAGAAAGACTTGAAGAAAATTAGAAATGTACAAAAGTATTAACAATGGCTGTCACTGGTCAAGGATTATGAAAGACTTCATATTCTACATGGTATTATGCATTTCCTTATTTGTTTTAACAGTTGGCCACAAAAACAGAAGTTACTTTCACTTTGGAAAAATAATACGCTAAGCTCTAGAGTTCATGGCATGAAAATCTACATTAGTGGTTAATTAGCATATTAAAAGCGTGAAGACCATGACGAGGCCCTGAAGAGACATGTATGAATATAGTTGTATCTTCATTTAAGTTAGCCCAGTTTACATAAGATTTTCTTTACTTTTTTAAAATTTATTTTAAAAATAAAAGAATGAAAACATATTAACAAATAGACATCCCTGTACAAAATAGCTTAAGAACAGTGCAAGTAATACTGAATTACAGACAAAGTGATAGGAAATTAACAATGGTTGTTGTATTACATATTGATATCTTCAAAGTGGTTTCTCAGGAAAACAAATATAGACGTGCAAGGTTGATCAAATAATTAATCATTAACTGTTTCTTTCAGTAAAACTATAGAAGTCAGTAGTACAACTATGTTAGCTATCCTGCATATACATACATACATAATTTCCATTTCTTTCTTTTCTCTTTCCTCTCATCCCAGTTGCTCTTTGCTTTTGAGAAGTTTCCTTTCATTTTGCAATGTGTATAGTTTTTATTCGCTCTTTTATTTTTATATTTTTATTCACTCTTTAAGGTTCTTACACTAGTGAGATAATATGATGTTTACACATGGAGGTCTGATTTATTTCACTTGTGAGTATGGTCTCTAGTTGTGTCCATTTACCTGTAAAAGCCTCCAGTTTATCTTTCTTTGTAGCTGAGTAATATTCCATTATTTAAAAATAACCACAATTTTTTTATCCATTCCTCAGTGGATAGACATCTAGGTTGCAAGATTTCTAAAGTCAAGGACCCTATCTTATCTTTCATTGCCTTAATTAACATCAGCAATGTCAGGCATGTAGCAGATACTTAATAAACATTTCTTAAGTGAATGGATGATAATTATTTTATAAGCATCATCACTTTAAGAATCTTTTAAATGAAAAAGAAGCCTGACACAAACAACATTCAATTTTTAAAAATCTGTCCACATGCATTGCATTTAGGAAGGAATTATAACATAATGGAGGGAAGACCAGGAACCAAGAGTCAGACTGCCTAAACTGAAGGCCAAATCCATCATGTATTACATGAGGCATGTTACTTCTTAACCCTTTCCCTCTTATGAAAAACAGAGGTAATAATACCATCAACCTGAGTTGTTGGCATTAGGAGCAGAAAAAATAACCCATGCAGTGTTCAGCACAGTGCCTGCATCATGGTAGATTTTTAGAAGTTGTGGTTAACTTTTTTTTATTGCTATTGTTAATCTAATGCTGTTATTCATCATCCCTAAAAAGTGGGCTTCAACAGAGGGACAGTGTCTCAGACAGCTCCATAGATAAGCAAGGCACACTGGTTGTTTGGCATTACCCTGCTGGTCTTTGCAGCTCTCAAGATAAGAAACAGGGTAATCATTATCATTTGGCCCATTCTTAGGACTTGCAAGCAAAGAGCCAGTGAACACATTCTGGTTTTAAGGGCTTATAGGATTTTTAACCGTGCTATACAACCAGTTTCACTGCTGTCGTTTTGACTGGATTGCCTCCCTTAGCATAAATTGTTTTCCAAATTAAAAAACACACCAACCCTCTTCTGGACAGGGTGCTTCTCGGAAGTCAACCACATTCTTCTCATTGGTATCATAACAAGATCTCCTAACAATAGCTGGACAACGGAAAGTAATTATTGATAAGAAAATCCAGCATTATTTGCTTAGCAACATTTTTGGCTAGAGACCTTGCAAAGGTTTTCATTCACTTTGGCTAAACTCAGTGATTGGAGTAAAGGTTCATGGCATTCCTATTATTTATTGCAACTTGCTCACACAGGGGTCACTCTCTTCTACCCTTTCTAATCACAATGATGACAGCTAGGAATCGACACCGTGCACCACAGGGTACCAGCAAATGCATAACAAACACCTTAATCAGGCTTAAATAGCTCAAGAACCACAACTATTTAATGCGGGTCAGAGGCAAATTTCTGGGGCTGGCAAGCCGACACGTGAGGACATCAATTTCAATACACCCTGCCCCAAGTGATATGGCGTAATTTGATCAAACAGTTGCTGCATTTTGTATGATACCACATCCCTTTTTACAGCAGCAATAACCTGGATCAAATAATCTAGGCAGAGACATAAACTAGAATTAATAACCAGACTACACTAGCTATTTTGTGGGCTTAGTCAACTGACAAAGTCAAAACTAGGCGAATTCAATGTAGCCCATTTCCTTAATTGCCTGAGAAACGGTAACAAAAAGCGGTGCCTTCTGTGCGGCTGTTTAGTGATAAATAGGTTCTATCATCAAAGCCTCTACTCTTCTTCTTTCTCTGATTCTTAAAAGCAGGGAAGAGATTTTTTTTGAAGTGGAACTTCATTCCTCCTATAAACTGGCATTCGTGTGTTTCTCTCAAACTAGAAGTAACACTCATTAAAGTGTTTCTAACATCTCAAACGTTAGAAAAATGAGATCTGAAGGATCACTAAAGGGTCCAAATTCGTTACCCAGTCAAATAGATTCCTTTGAAACTGCGAAGGCAGTGATCATAGCATATTCCACACTGGCTGGCTGGGAGGATCCACTGCTCTGGGCTGTCTTTCACTCTATGCTGTAAGAGTGTTCCTTGTTCTCTAGCCTTTAAGGCAAATTCCTTGGGTCTGCTCTAGGCTTGCCAAGGTGGGAGGGCGTGTATTTCCACAGCAGGAGGCCTGGGGCAGCACTCAGCCGCTCAGACGTCACATTTATTACACTAAATGACCAATGCACAGTTAATCACTTGGCCTAAGAGCGGGCCGCGGGGGTGCTTCTGTATTCTATGTACAGAATGGGTATTGACAGGCTGGCTTAGAGACCAGCCAGCCTAGTGTTTCAGTCAATTAGAAAACACCTTATCCATGAAGCGGACTGACTGTACACTCAAAATAAACTTGGATTGGATGCGATGCTCTTCTATTCCAACACGAATCTTTAACTCATGATCAACAAAGTCAATGTACCTGAAATCTGCCATTTGCTCTATTTAGAGCTTGTGAAACTCTGGCTCCCTGTAATGAGTTCTAGAACTATTACTGGGCTCATCAGAATGATAGATACCGAGAAACTTTATGCTGACTTTACACCCACAGCAACCATTTGGAAATATTTTATTTCTCCTCTTTCTCCCAAGTCCAGGTCAGGTTACTCAACCTTATCCAAATTACAGTGTATGGAAGAGAGAGCTCACAAGAGTGAGTGTGTTAAATTGCGTTTTGACCTCGGGTAAAAGCTATGAAGTATCTACATCACACTATTTCATGATAACATATTTTTAGGGAAAAAGAAAGTTTTTAAGCAATTACTGTTAACTCCGTGTGTTTTTTCTGCTCCTCCAACCAGAACCTCAGCATCACCCTGACCCTCCTGTGTCCCAGTCTGTGGCCAGATCTGTGGACGCTGCCTGCATAATATCTGCTTCCTCCCTGCAGTCTCCACTGCGACACTCTTCTTCCGGGTTGTTATCTCTTCTTTCCAGAACTCACCAGTCTCCTCCATTCTAGTCTCTGCTCTTCAATCTATTTTCTATGCTATGACAATATTGGGCTTCTAAAAGCACAGATTAGGCTATGTCACTGACATGCCCTCAAGTCCTTTCTGTTCCGTATCCCTTGATTTTCACCCTCAAAACTGTCCAAGCCAGTGTTCCAAGATCATCCTTAGCCCTGCCACCTTTCCAGTCTCACCTTCTCCACCTGGATTCATTCACTTGCTAGTGAGATATTAGATCCAGTTGCTAACCCTTATCTGAGTTCCCTGATCCAGGAGTCCCCCGCGCCCTGCCTCTCACTGCATACCCCCTTCCTGCCTCCATTCCTCATGGCCGAACCCCGCCCACTCAGCCTCCCCCAGTTTCCTTCAATTAGAAATGACCTATCCTTCTTCCACATCTAGGTATCTTAAGACAGAAACTTTCAGTTTGTACAGTGTTTTATCAGATCCCATACGTCTTAACTTTAAAATTAAATTCCTTGAAATTCATCTTACGTTTCCCATACTACCAAGCACAGTGACTAACATTATTGTGGCCATTTAATAAATATTCATGGGTCTAGTCCATTCACAAGTAAATGAATGAATCCTAATTTACTCTCCTTAAGATATCATAAATTCATTTCTCAGACACTATCTTTCACCTATTCAGATCCTGCAGCATTTCAAATTCTCACAGATGTTCGTGTGCAGCTGGGAGAAATTACACTGCAGATACCAAGTCATCAGCCCAGCTCCCAAGGGCACGTGCTCACCTGGCTGTGTGCTCTGGACAGCTGTAGCTTCGTGGGAAAGTACTTAGCTGGAGGAGAAAGCTCTGCGTAGTGCCTGCCTCCTTCCACAATAAATACGCCAAGCCTTGGTGAGGAGTAGATGTGTGGGACAGCATCTATTTCTGTTCCTGGGGGACTCGGAGGAGGTTCATTTGGCATTTCTAAAAACAATCCTTATCTCAAAGCTGCCCTCATTTTGTATCACAGTGATTTTACTTATAGTTTAAATCTTCTGTGCGGAGGAAAATAGGAGTGAAGAAAGTTATAACTCAGCATGTGCTGGAGGCCAGAAATGAGACCAAATGATGCATATTTAGGGTCACTTTTCATGAACTGGATGCGTGTACTGAATCCAAATGTGCATTAACTTTGGCAGTCGAATCCTTTCCCAAAGCTGTCTTTTCTGAATCAGTACCTACCACTCTCTTGGGGGCTATGGCCAGAGGTACAACATGAGGGAGTATCCAGTCCCCTCGGGGTATTTTATTCCATGGCCTTTGTTTGGTCTCTTCCCACCTCATTGCTCGTATGTACGCCTTCCCGCACTCTATGCTGGGTGAGGGTAGATGGGGAAGAAAATAAATATGCCCATGGTTGTCTCTCGTACACACCAGTTTATAAATAGTACTGGTTGGATTGTGCACTGGTTTTCTGAATACAGGAAGGTCAAGAAAAACATTTTCTTTTGAAATGAAAAAAGGAAACTAAAACAAGAGTTTTAATAACAGGCTTGACACAGAGCAGTGTAATACCAGCATGAATTACACTGGGTACCCGACTTTTATTAGAAGTCCTAGATTGCTTTGTTCCTGTCCCTGACATAATATTCAGAGTTGGGTTTATATTTGTCCAGAACGGAGCAGCTTGCTACAGTCCATGCAAATCAAAGGCTTGATTTATGCATCATTTCACTGGAGGGTGTAACATTAAATTTAATTTTGTGAGGAAAGCCTGAGGTGCCACCATGCCTGGCCTGACATTGCGAACTAGGTAGAGGGGTACACAGGAATTCATTACAGTTTCCAATATGCGAAATGCAGCATTTGAATGAAACATTTGTCTCTTGTCAAAAAGGCGTCATATCTGCACTTGGTAAAATATTTCCACCCCCTCCCTTCAGGACACAGCAGCGCATTTTAACCTTCCTCGCAGACTCGATGAAAGATGAATGACCAGAGGCATTTGGGGAACTAAGGAGACAACAAAAACATGTACCTATGAAATTACCAATTATCAGTTAATAGTCACACAACTGTCTTCACCTTGATTATTGG
This sequence comes from Dinomys branickii, assembly GCA_004027595.1. Classification (NCBI taxonomy): domain Eukaryota; kingdom Metazoa; phylum Chordata; class Mammalia; order Rodentia; family Dinomyidae; genus Dinomys; species Dinomys branickii. The sequence goes on along the minus strand of PVLD010002663.1, from coordinate 94,684 downwards.
GTGTTACTGCAGAAAGTTGGTACAAGGGTGCTAACTGGCTGCATGATAAATTTGTAATGTTTTTCCACCTTTTGCTACATGCAGTTTGCCAGGCCTCTTACTCATTACTGGCTGCTTCCTTTCCTGTCCCCATAGCAACTATTAAGTACTTGACTACACTGCCTTCAGTATCCCAATGTCAATGCCAAATTCTTGGGCTCAGCAGAAATCCTGCCATTCACTACCGCAGGAGACATGGTTATCAGGAATCAACACCATTAGCTTGCCTGTCATGCTCTTCTACAAACACTGGTGTTCTTCCATTGCTGTGGAAGAGAAGCAACACTCTTTAACATGCAGGTAGGGCCTGTGGGAACCTGTTCTGCCCTGCACCTCACCCTTCAGAGTCATTGCTGTCCATCCCCCATAGCTCTAAATTCCCCAAGATGAGCCTGGGTTCACATGTCTTCCTCCAGTTCACACCAGCAGAGTCTGCCTCCCTGTGAACCTGTGGAAACAGACTGGCCTTCAGCATTCATTGCACTCACGTTCATATAATCACAGGCAGCAGCCTCGTGTGTGTCTTGGTCACCAGTGTAAAGTGCATCTTCTTTAATCATCTAGAGCACCTGACACAAAATCAGGTACTTAGTAGTTACTCAATAAATGTTTCCAGAAAATAATCACTATGTTACAAGTGGAAATAAATATGTATGAGACAAAGAGAATATATCTTCTCAGTTTTTCTGCTTTTCATCAAATATGAGATGACCCAAATCAGGATCCAGATTTTATCTTTAGGAATTCTATCAGTGGCATAAATCAGCTGTATCTCTGAACTGCTCTTTAATTATTACAAATGTGTTTGTTTCAATGGGCCATATAAATACAGATGTACCAACTCTTAGGCATGTTTTAATCTTCCAGTTTCTTAGATGTTTATGAGAAAATAGAATGTATATTATTAAAGTTTCCTTGAGGAACCTTTTTTACAGACATGCCTCCTAAAGCATTCTCTTTGGCTAGCTAGTCAGAAATCATGGCACTCATTCTTAATATTTTAATATTTTTCACTATTGCATGTTTGCTCAAAGATCTAAACATCAAAGCAGAAGTACTTAACCTGCTGGAAGATAATATAGGTAAAACTCTTGAAGTCATAGACACAGGCAAGGACTTTATAGACAGAATCCAAATTGCACAAGATATAGCACTGAGAATCAACTAATGGGATCACATCAAATTGAAAAGCTTCTGCACAGCAAAGGAAACGATCGACAGTGGGAAAAAAGAAATCTACAGAATAGGAAAAAAAATTTTTTGTCAGCTATTCCTCAGAGGACTAGCAATACCTAGAATATGCAAAGAACTCAAAAAAATTAGATCACCCAGAATAAAAGACTCAATCAAAAATGGGCAAGTGAAATGAACAGACACTTCTCAGAAGCAGCACAAATGCTCATTCTTAGTATTTAAACATTTAAATAAATAAGCATTTTAGATTAAAAGAACAGTAGAAGCTCTTTTGTGTCTGGTGATAAAAGTTATTTTAAAACAACCTCATCTCATGTGCGAACACTAAACACAATGCCTATCCACACTCCACTGAAATATGCCTATTTGGATTTTGTGTTGCCTATTCCTGTGACACCAGGAGACAAACTGTCTTGGACTTAAAACGGAAGTGGGCCCACAATGACTTCTAACATTTGCCTCTGTTTGACAAAAACAGGTGAAAGGGAGGACAAAGCCCTCATCCTTAAAAATACCGACTAGAGCAGCACAATCAATATTCCCAACTGTGTAGCCACTGGCCGAAAGGGTAGCAAAGGACCCCGGGTGGTACGCAAGTCAGGGGGCTAAAGGTCTTAGTCATTTGTTTGTGACTGGGATAAAATACCCTACACCTGCACCTGAAGGGGCAAAAGGTGGTTTTGGCTCACAGTCTGTATACATTTCAGTCCAGATCCTGCTGACTCCAAGACAGGGTAGCAGAGAGGCCCGGTGGGGGGTGGGCTGCTCAGGGCCTGGCATCCAGGAGGCAGAGAATGAGGGGAGGATCCAGGAAGAAATAAACCTTTCCAGGGCAGGCCCCCAGTGACCCACCAGTTCCAACCAAATGGATCCCTGCTCCGAACAGCAAGTCAGCTCTAAGTTCATCAGGACACTAACCCACTGGTGAGGATCGGCTCCTCCCACACCAGAGGCATCTCCTCCCTTCAATTTTTCCCTGGACTTCCCCCTCAATTTTCACAGAAATTTGATGTGCTGCACAATGAAGGTAACTTGAGGTCCCAGATTCCTTTTGGATTCACACAGACCTAGAGTCCAAATGTAAAAAATAAAACAAAACAAAACACCATACTGCTATGAGATAAACCAGTTTTCACTTAAACTAGAATCAAGTCACACTTATAAATAGAATCTTTTGTAGTATTTACTAAACTTATGACAGAATTGTCTGTATTCATTTGTGCATTTATTTCATGCCTTTCATCATTATATAAAAGAGCAAAACTCCTAATTTTTATTAAGTGCTCTTTTATGCACAAGGCATGATGAGACACTGTGCACACATGATGTCATTTATTCCGCACAGAGGTTCTGGGAGGCAGGCACTCTACTGATCCCACTTTCCTGAGGACGTTGCTCCACGTAGAGGACTTGGCACCTGGCCCAGAGCTGCACAACCAATCAGGGAATGCTCTGGGGATGCGGTGCTGGGATCCAGACCCCTACGCATGCTGTCTCTTGTCTTAAAGGCTGGGCTCCAGGGAAGCACAGATTTCGCTCCATACCCACTTCACAGAGAACAGTTGCTGCTGGCCCAAGATCTCAAGACCCAGAATGTGGTACAAGGTGAAGATTCACGTCCCTTTCAGCAAATGCCTCACTGGAGATGAAACTCCTTTTTCTCCTTTCTCTCCCTGTCTACCTCGCTCTGTCTGCTCACAGAGAAGTCTTGGGTTAGAAGATCACCACTGGAGCACAGGAGAAGAAGCTCAAGAGGGGTGACCTGCTGAACCTATCTGGGGTGCTGGGAGGGGGGCAGAAGTGTGCAAACATCACACTGGGACGCAGTTCAGGCACCAGATCTTCGAATCTTCACCAAGACTTGTTCCCAAGGATGTACCAGAGTGGAAAATGTGCTGAAGGTCCACTCCGGTGCAGGCAATGAGGGGAGTCTGTGCAGAACTTAACAGAGAATGAAGAACCCAAGTGAGCTGCAAATGGAGCTCGGTGGTAGAGCGCCTGCCTAGCGTGCGTGAGTCCCTGAGTTCCATCCACGTCACCAAAACACAGATACCAGCTGGTCTGCTTTAGACAGCGCGCTGTCAGTTCTAAACACCAGATAGCACGGACTGTTACAATCCACTGCATAAGTTCCAAAGCATTACATTTGCATTGCACTGTAATAAATATCATACTCCACGTGGCAGCTAATTCAGGGAACTTTCAATCACACACTAGTTTGAGCTTGCTTTGGCCACAGTCTGGATCCTCCAATTCCTGTGGTATTATGCACTGATGTGCTTAAGTAGCAATTTCTTAATAAATGTTAACAGCATAGTGGGTGTAAGGACACACAAACAGAACCTGAGTCTGTTCAGCTATGTAACCCAGTGTCCCGCAGTGCGTTAAATGGTCCTGATGCTTACTACTGTTTAGTCAATTTTTGATATTTACAAAAGATGGAATACCTCAGAGTTCACAGAATGATAGAAATTTAAAATAAAGTCATCACTAAAGATTTTTAGTGGAAAGTTTTGGACTGCAGAGACATTTTAAAGATTCTAAAACTGAAGTGAAAGAAAAACAAAATGGATAGTATTGAAATTATGGAACTGTTCTTGTGAAATGGGATCATTTAAGAATTTCTGACAAGTCATTACACTTAAACCCTCTCCTAACTATTTTAGATTATCTGCTTCTTCATAAGAAAGAAAAATTTCAAAATGTAATTTAATAAAAACTGTCATTCAATCAAGTATGACTGAAGATAGAAGGCCCTGAACATGAATATACAGAGACCAATTTTAACAATGTGATTGGCAAATCTGCAGAAGACAGATTCTAAAAACCAGTTGAAGTTATCATGTCATTATTCATTACTGTGACATAAAAGGGGGGGTTCAAAACACATGTTACTGTAATTAAATGTTTTCTTCTATAGTTCTCCTTTTTGTACCATGATTATTTTATTTAAGTTTTTAATTTTATTTTTTACTAGCATGAATAGACCTATCAGGATCAATTTCAAAATATCAACTACATTTCTTTTCAACTCAAATTTTTGTTTTGTTTCACGGTTATTACTGGGATTTGGTCACATAAAGGAAAGTTATTAAAGACTGATTACACTGGGTCTCAGACGTGATAAGCATCAAATATGATAGGTCTTACACTTCCCATCTGCTTCCTTTGCATGGACTGAAGGATCACACCCAGAGAGATCACTGCCCTGTACTGGACTCAGTGTGTTTCTCTACTATGCAGATGCTCCCTGCAAAGGTCCTGGTCACCCTGCTACAATGCATCCTGGGAAGTTAAAATCCAGGAATACTTAGACTAAACCCAGCCAGGTCTCTGGATATGGAATGGAGATGGAGGTAGAAATGGAGTTGATCCTCATTACCTGCACTCAAGAACACATGCACACTATTGCATTTGGAACTCTGGCCTTGAAAGAAAGCTTTTCTCGAGCATGCAAAGGATGAAAGGGCCAGCTTGAAGTAAGAGTGGACGTGCCTGAGATTTAGTCTCCCTTATACTCAGTGAGTATATTCAACTTGTCTCCTGAGAACTGTTGTGCAGTCATTCATATCTTGTGGGTATGTGTTACTGGGTATTGAAACAGATTCTTTACACTGAGTGTCCCCCAGCCCCTTCTTTTCTTAATTTTTTATTCATCTACCTGTGTAATTAATTAGTTAGCTTTTAACATAGAGTCTTGTGGAGTGGCCCAAGTAGACTTGAACTTTTGAACCTCCTGCGCCAGCCTACCAGAGTTCTGGTATGAAAAGCATGTGCTACCACATGTAGCTTCCATATGTCCTAATTGGAATCTAGAACTTTCTTCTATTAGGAGCTGGTACTCTCTGGAAGACAAGAGACCAGCTGTACTCTGTGCCTTAGGAAAAACCCCTCCTCTTCTCTTCCATTTGTTTATTTTTCCTAGCATTTTGTCACTTTGGATTGGCTAGGGATTGTAAGGGGCACACTGGAGTCATTAGGGACATTGTACCGCATACACACATCAGTGGATGTGTATTATAGCATCTAGGGACACAAATAAGTAAAGTTTGAACAGCTGTCCTGGTTGAGAACAAATGATTCAGAGTATTGTTTTTCAAATCACAGGTCATGACCAATTTGTGAGTCATGAAATTAATTTTTTAGTTGGTGACAAGCAACAGTTTAAAAATAGAACTGGCAGGATTTTTAAAATCAGAGCAGTGCAGTACAACATGAGAGAATATTGCTCAGGGAATGTGGGAGAATTGTTTGAAGTGAAGTGTGTGCAGACATGCAGGGCAAGTGTGAACACACACACTGGGTGGTTAGGTAGATGTTATGGGTTGTTTCTGGGTGTCTCCCCAAAGCTGAATGCAGTCATAGGGTGGGCTTTTAGAGTTTGATTGATTATAAGTGTGTGAGCTACACTGGCCTGGGGCAGATAGTTTTGCATATGTAAGGGAGAAAAAGAGGCTGTTTGCTGCCATTCCTCCCTTTTGGCTTTTGTTGCTTTTGCTGTTTTTCACTGCCATGAATGTTTGCCTTCTGCCATGTGCCGCTCTGCCTTGAAGCCAGCCAAGTCTGGACTGAAACCTCCTCAAACTGTAAGCTAAATAAACCTTTCCTCCCTTAATTTTGGGCATCAGGTATTTTGTCTCAGCAACAAGAGAAAAGTAACCAAGACTAGAATATATGTCTAACTGTGCTGCATGGCCAGAACTGTGTAGTAGCATAAACAGAAGGCCAAGAGTAGATGGCAGGCTAAGGAAATGGTCACAAAAATCATCATCCTCTTTCTCCAAAGGCCCTAAGCATCCACCCATCTTTGCAATGGAGGCAAAGGAGCTTCCACTGGCTCCAAGAACATGGCCAGAGCCCCACCCCTTGACTTTTTCAAAAGCCTTAGGACAATGGGAAGAAACTGACAGAAGAGCATTCCCAGTCACCCTAAGCACATCCCACAACAATTCTACACTTGCTCTAAAGCTGTGAATAACCAAATTCTCCCATTCCCTCCCTGATTATCCAGTGTAAGAATTTCCTTTAAAAACCTGATGCAAAAAATCTTCTCCTGCCACTGTAAGTTGGTGCCCATCCTCGCCTGCAGCCACTGGAAGACTCCAGGGCTTCTGAATGTGGACCCTTGTGCTCTATGAAGACTCTTCCTCTCCTTGGCCTGGACTTTTTTGTGTCTGTTGGTTGTGTTTATTTCACTCTGACAGCAGATGCCCAAGTTTCTTTTGAATAGAAAAAGGATGGTATGGAGATTACAAATAGAACTGTGCAGGGCAATAATATCTTCCATAGCTGGAACTGGGTCTTCGACAAGTCAGACCTAATTCAATATTAGGTATATACAAAAAAAAAATTTAAAAAACAAGCAGAAAAGCAAAGAAAGCTGAAGTTTAGTATGAACTTTTGATGTCTTCTTACCTCTCAATTATCAAAAACCTGGTTGAATAACCCTAACTTATTGCAAGCTGATCAGGCCTGCAATCTCCCAAGTGAGTGGACAGATGAAGGCGTAAATAAAAAATGAGACAATGGAATACGATTTTAGGGCTCCAAGAGGGACTAATTCTCTTCCAGCTTCGATATTCTCTAAATTAGCCAGACTTTTCTGGGTGGCCCATATTTATTAGGTTTACAAATAAGGAAGGGGGAATACTGAAGAAAATGCAGGAATCTGGGCAGGGCTTGGGAATCCTTTCAAGGACTCCTCCAAGTAATATTATGTTAATTTAGGAGAGCTATGTAATCTCCAGGAAGGCCTTCACAGCAGGGGTGAGATGCCTGAATCCATAGTCTCCTTGAAGTTAACAGGTGTGGGAGCCAGGCATCCTTGCCTGCAGTCATCTTGTCCTTGAGGCGTCACAGCATCCCAGGCCAATACAGGCCTCAGCAATAACCAGTGACTCATAGAGGTACATTTACTATGAATCAGCTGCCATTTGCAGACAAGGTGCCGAAGCCTCAGACAACTCCCAGGTAAATGTGAAAAGCCAATTGATTAATATTAAGTCCTGCTCAGAGCCACTTTGTAGTGGTCCCCAACACTCAATAATGATTTTCATTTCTGTTCTTCCCTGTACCTTTCTTTACTCACTCCTGAATCCTTGCCACGTTGAAGACAACATCGCCACTCAGACGCACACCTCAGGTCCTACTCTTCCCTACAAACAAAAAGCAGCCGGGGTTAGTGGAGGAGAACCAAGGGGAGCCCAAGAATTAGAAGCTGAACACTAAAATGTTGAACCTTGAAACTTCCACCATGGGCCAGAAAAGAAAGAAAAATATCAGTAGTGGACCCCATCCCCCTGCCAGGCATTTTTCTCCACGGCACTTATAACATTCTAATGTATTGTATCATTTACTTATTGATTTTATTTCTTATTTTTTCTGTTTCTCCTGATATGTAAACTCAACTGCAATAGGAATTTTTTCCCACTGCTATATCCCAAATAGCTCGGCCTGCTATGCACCCAATTGGCTCCAGAATCTAAACTTAAAACCACTATTCTAAGCTCGTTGGAAACATCAACAGCCAGTCCACCTCCAGCAGCCCACCGTAGCTAACCTGTGTCCTTGATCCTGTCAGGCATGGACTTGCCTGTTATTCTTAAAAGAAGAGATAATCATGCTTCAACGTGGAGAATCCTGGTTTGAACAAGATTTTCTATTTCTGCTTCACGTTTCCCATGCTTCAGCGAGTCCCCCAAGCACCCACAAAGGAGGCTGTGTTGCTCTTACCCCTAACCTGTCCGTGGCCATGAGACCAACTATTCTGTCTCCCAGTGGCGCTGCTCACACAGACACAGCTGCAAACACAAACACAGCTGTTGGGCTTTAATGGACTATCCCCGTGTTTCTCTTCCTGCACATTCCACCCACAAACTAATGGTAGAGATAAAAAAAGTCACTTAGATGTACTAGCATGAAAGCCACCCGATAATTTGGGGCTCTCCTCCCCTTCCTCTGTGCTTCATCACAAGGACCTGGCATACAGAGATAAATAAATGCTCAGTTCGTTTTAGAAATCCCGTTCACTAAAAAAGCAGCAGGGCATTGGGCAGAGCATGGCAGATGCTAAGAAAATCTACATTCTAGTCATAACTGCTGTAACTTCAGATAAAGCAAATTGTATCTGGGGCTCAGATTTCTTTCTAAAGAAAATGTGGGTGGTAATCTCGATGACCCCAGACATCGCTGTGATGATAAAATTAAATGTATGTGTGACAAAAAGGAAGTCATAGTAATACAAAATAATTTTAGGTGCTAATCTTCCCTAAAATTTAGGTAGATAGATAGGTGATAGATACATATACATAGATATCTCAAAAATAACTACACGTATGTAGAAAGAACATAAAAATGGCAAATGAATACCCAAAAGTATATTTGTCAAACATCAAAATACTTTTCTGCCTTCCTCCTGAGTTTGCCAGATGAATGTTTTAACAGTACTATCTATGTATTACATTTTAAGGATAATAGAAATGAATTTCACATACCATTAATTCACTCAAAATGTATTTATTGATCACCTCCAGGTCAGGCATTAAAAGTTAAGAAACATTGCCAAGGTAGACAAGAAAACCAAGATTCACAGCTAGGTCTTTCTGAACCGAGTTTATGCTAACAAAAATGTTAAAAGTTCCTGGAAATTGCAAGCCGCACTAGAGCTCATTGATGCCCAACCTTCTACTCCATTTGGGAACAAAATCTGTGAAAAATTCTTTGCATCATTAATAACTATGGTGAGGGCACAGTCTAGCAGCTGATAACATTTCCAGGTGAAGTAAGTAGTGTGTGGGAAGACAAAGCAGAATCTGTTCATTCGACTTAACAGTCATTACTGGTCATCCTGGGTGAGCCAGGTAACATGCTAGGTAATTGCAGAAATACAAACTCAAGTCAAGTATTTCCCTGCCCCAGAGACACAACAAAGCTAGTAAGAGAGAGAGACACGGAAAGGAACAAAGGCGCCGAAAGGATACCCAGTGTCTTTAGTGCACTTTCCCACTGTTGGGGCAAAATACCCAACACCCACAACTATGAAGAGAGCAGGTGTATTTGGCCATGATTGCAGGGAACTCAGTCCTTGGCTGGCTGGCTCCAGCGCAGAAAACATCATAGCTGGAGGACCTGGTATACCCAAGCTGCTTAGTTCACAGAGGCCAGGAAGTAGGGAAAGAGCAGCGAAGAGGAAGCAGCCAGGGCTCAGATACAATGTCCATGGTCACACCTACAGGCTCCAAACACCAGATGTGTGTTTTACCCATCCATAGGTGGCTCCCACTCCAATCAAGCTGAAAATCCAGCTTAATGGTCATACCTGGAGATCATCCTAGACCAAACTGTTTCCGAGAGCATGAGGAGCAGCCCCTAGGCATAACTTTATGCTCTGTGGTGGCTATTGCTGTTGCTTTCAATCTGTGTCTAAAGGGAGAAAGAACATGGGATAGTGCACTCAGGCAAGTGAATTTTGTGTGGTTCCTGTGAAAGTTGTTCCACAAGCACATTATGTAAGGCCTGAAGGGAACTCAGGTTACATTAAAAATAATCTTAGGTAGGATATACTACTATCTGATTTGCATCTGATAATTCCCCAAACATTTCTTCAGGCAAATTATTATTTTCACATAAAAGCATGATAACTTACCAAAAACATCCTAGATAACTTTCCATTCAGGAAATGAAGATACATAAACTCTCTTCTCTTGCTTGCTTTTGTTCCCCATATAAAATTAGCCCTCACTAACTTATCTATTCAATATGTCAGTATTAACCACTTCATGCTAAAATGGTTTTTAGCAGAAGTAGAGGGTATAGGATAAAAGTGTATGTCTTATAAGCAGCTCAGAGCAGTGAGTCACAATTCCATATGAAGACTCAGGGTTACCAGTAAACTTGATGGAAGCTAAATTCTTTCTCAGGTAGAATTGCTATAGAAGAGTTTCCTTCCCTCCTTGTTCTTCATTCTGCACTAACACACTGCAGAGAAGGGAGGCTTCATGAATCTCTGAAGTTAACAGTTTGTTCAAATGCACATAACTGTGTGCATCAGAAATCTTAGATCTTTCTCTCTTTGGAATGCATATGGGGACTAGGGTTGGAATTAAAGATTTTTAAAAGTGCAGAAAATTGTTCTATTTCTTTCTCTGACATATGTTCATCAGGATAGAGCTGCACAATAACTGCGATGCTATGAAATTATTTTTGTAACTCAATGGGACTCTTAAACGAACACAGATTGTGTCACTGCCATTTTGAAAGACAGCCCCAAAGCACTGATGCAGGTCCTGTGAATACTGATGAAGGGTGGCCACAGCAAAGGGCAAGCAGGCCTCTAAATTTCAACCTGTTTTTCTTCTCCCCACCAAAAATGGCCCTTATACTGCCTTATGAACAACTCAAAAAATGTTCTGCACTTTGTACCGGGCACTTGGAGTCATATTTGCTAACCTAACGTCACGTACAAGGCTTTAGAAGAGCATACTGCAGTCAGGGTTTGTAAGGAAATAGATTTAATGCAATACACTTAATTTACAGGATTATTTTATAACAGTCACACAAAAAGTCAAGTGCAACATAGCACAAGGAATCTGCCCATACACTAGAGACCCAGAGAATCCAGCTGATGGCCTGGATCTCAGGGAAATGTCCTCCATGGCTCCAGCTGGAGTCCTAGAGCCCACCACAATGTCTCATGCAAGTCTTTATGAAAGATCTGCACTGGGAAGACCCAAAGGCCAGAGGTGGGAGCTAGAAAGTCTGTGCCAGCGGGATGAAGGATCTGTGGCAGCAGGCTGAGGGATTTGCACTGGGGCCAGGGAGCGATGATAAAGGTAAATACCAGGGCTCGCCCCAAAACAACCACAGTCATCCCCAGCAATAGCGAGAACCCAAGCTCCTCTGATGATGAGAATAGCTGAGTTCATATCAGGAAAACCAGTGCGCCAAGCTCCTCCAGGAGAATAAACAGCGCACCATTCTCCCCTCCAGTTCTGCTTTTATGCTGCTGGCAACAGTCCTCAGGGGGGCCCTTCCACACCCAGCACCACACTGATTATGTTCAGCTGGGTGTTACATGTTGACTATTAGTTAATCCACCACAGTGGAGTTGCTTCTGAGGTCACTGATCACTTCCAAAGAGCATTTCCATGTCGGGGGTCAGGTGATCTGAGCCAAGCATATGAGAATTGTTACAGAAGATATCATCTCAAAACAGTTATCAGTCACTAGTGGATCTCAAGGATGGGACTCACGCAGTGAGAGCTTGCTCAGGAGATAGGTTTTCATGGGAGGAGCAGGAATGAACACTTAGTGTCCATGTGGGTACTGAGACACACCCCCCCCGCTGTCAGTCAGTGTTCTGGGACACTAGCAGATACCCATGGTGATCAGCTAATGTGGAGAAGAGCTTCATCCGGTTCACAGTTTTGGAGGCTTTGGCCCATGACTGGTTGTTCCACTGCCCTTGGTCCTGTGGCAGGGCAGCACATCATAGCAGGAGCATGCAGCAAAACCATTCACCTGTGATCAAGATGTGTGAGAGATAGAAGAAGGGGAAGAAATCAGAGTCATATAATCCCTTATTTCATTTTATATCTCCACATTATTCAAACATCATTTGCCACTAAATGAAAAAAAAAAAAATAAGAAACACTTGCATTGGAGTCCATGGGGAGTGAACAATTTCCTAAGATACGAAATGATATCTTTGCAGGGTCTTACCTATGAGATAGTTCCATTGGCTGACATACACAAACAGTATTAGAGAGAAGATCTGTTGAATATTTTTCTTTAACAAACAGACATCTATTTAAAAAATAGCATAAGAACAATACAAATAATACAGAATTACAGACAAAGTGGTAGGAAATTAACAATGGTTGTTGTATTACTATTGATATCTTCAAAGTGGTTTCTCAGGAAGACAATTAGAGACATGCAATAATGATCAAACCAGTAATCCTTAACTGTTACTTTCAGTAAAGCAATAGAAGACAGAAGTACCACTGTTAGCTATCCTGTATATACATACATACATAACTTCCCCTTCTTTCCCTTCTCCTTTTCCACACCCCAGTTGCCCCTTACTTTTGAGCATTTTCCTTTCATTTCACAATGTCTATCCATCTGTTGAATTTGAAAACATATTTCGTACATATGTATCACAGTATAAGCTAAAGTCATCTATGAAACTACTTTATAATCCAGCTTTACTGCTACAAACTTAGGAAGGTCTTCCTCTCATTCTTCTTCTAGTATATCTAAAACTTAAGCTTTTTGGAAAAACATGTGAATAGTAAGACATTGTTTGATAAAACACCAAAAGAATTAGTGACGCTACCATTAATATCTATTTAACAAAACCTTTGCCATATTCATTAATGTGCAGTCTTTGTATTCCTGTCTTTTCTCTCTTTCTCTCTCTCCTTCACTCATTTCTGCCAATTGTCTTAAAATATAACAGGATTTGCAACAGTATATTGTCATAAATGTCTAGCAGATGGTGACAGAAAAGGGCATTACCAAAATGAACTTAGTATTCTTCCTACTAGTTAAAAAGATGCTAGTATCCTTCTGTTCCTTTGCCAGTTTGGCTGCCTTCCCAGTAGTCTTTAGTGGTGGTGAATACTTAGCAGTATTTTTCTTCTTCATCTTGGCCGACTTCATCAAAGGAAATTCCAGAAGAGAAGGCAATCTCAAAACAATGCTTTTACTAGAAATCAACAAACCCACAGGATCCCATTGTCTAAACAACTATTTCCAATTCCCCTCAAAGTCTGAAAGCATGCCTGTGGGGTGTTAGTCTGCATTCCAGGAGCCAACAGTGAACACTCTTTCTTCTTGCAGTTGATATCCACAAGAGAGACTGTCTAAATGAAAATCTGGTCCATAAAAGTCTACATTCCTATTTCCAAAATCTTATAAGTATTCAGTTTCAAATTATAAAGTATTAGTAGGCATAATTAGCCATGTGTTGTGATTATGTCCACCAGGACAGTCTGGAAAACAGTTTGATACAATGGTGCAAACTTACATATAAATGATAGCTCCTCTCTCTGCCTGTTCTTCAACTATAAAGAGACAAAACTATGAGGCCAGGGGTTCTCAACAGTGGCAACCCCCATCCAGCACGCCACCACCATCCACCCTCCCATTCCCACCCAGGACATCTGATGTTGTCCGGAGACATTTTGGGGGTGTCACAACTGGGGGGTGCTACTGACACCTAGTGGGTAGAGTCCAGGTATGCTGCTACAATGTACAGGACAGTCTCCAAAGGATCATCTGGCCCCAGATGCCAACAATAACAAGAAAGAAACCTTGTCGGAGGATCTGTGAATATGCTTCAACAATGACATCTTATAAATTAACTAGGTATATCATATGAGTTACTTTGTATGTAATATATATATACATGCGTACACATTTACCATGTATATATCATATATATGTTCTATATGTGATATATATGTATCTTGAGTTTTCTTAAGGCTGAACCTCTAAATTCATATTAAAGTTCTAAATAATGACAAAGAAATACAAGAACTAAGTAGCTAGCAGATTGAATGATATGCAGTATGTGTTCATGGTAGATCCTGCACATGAGGAGAGAAAGGGCTTAAGGTGCAATGTGAGCTGGATGTGGTGGCCCACGCTTGTTACCTCAGTGCTCAGGAGGCTGAAGCAGGAGAATAGCCACAGTTTGATGCCAGCCTGGGCTACATAGTGAGTTCAGGTCCAGCCTGAACTGCCTGGTGATAACCTATGTCCAAAAACATGCAATGTGAAGTGAAATAAAAAGCCACTGTAAGTCCGTCTCAGGGCAAAAGCAACGGAAAGCTCTGCAGATCTAGAGCAACATATTACTTCAAGCCAAATCTTGATGGAATCCCAAGGTACTTTGTTCAGATGAAACTGAGAGCCAGTCCTTCTAATAGAAAAGTTCACAAAGATTTTTAAATAATTTGTTCTTCCAAGCAATTAGAACAGATTTGAAGAAGTAGCAGTGCCATAGCAAGTAGTTCCCAACTCTCCCTTCAAAGAGATAAAGCAATGAGGCAGCACAGTCAGGAACTTATAGATTATATTTATGACAGAACTAAATGACAAAGATCCAGGTGACATGAGTCCCAAATAAGACAAGTGGGGTACACTACCAATAGCCACAGGATGTGCATTCTGCCACCCTCTGTACAGGAAGAGCAGAGGGAAATGGTAGAGATCTATGATCCAAGAAGATGAGAATGTCCAAATAGACAGCAAATATTCTTAGAAATCATGGCAGGCTGATGTAAGAGTAGGCAGACATGTGGATGGATGGATGGATGGATGATGGATGCATGGGTGCATGGATGGATGGACAGACGGATGGATGCAGGGATGGGTGGATAGGAGATGGGAGGATGGGTAAACGGGTGAGTGGAAAGGTGGACAGGTGGACAGATATATAAAATAGCAAGAGAAAGTAGTACAAATGCTAAAGTTATTGTAAGATCTAAAATTATATATTTATCTTTTCATTTTAGTTGATTAGCAAAGCCTTTGAAATAATGATTTCCTAGCACATAGAGACTAATATGGAGGAAAGATCTCACTGTTCCTGCCTTGAGGAGCTAGGATTCCTTTTCTCTTTATGGATAATGAAACAGTGCCTTCCTGGGGGTCTTATTGTTGCCTGCTGACAAGTTTCTTTCATTTTGCATATGTGTCTGACTTTTGCCAAGCAGCTTCCTTCTCTGCTCTGGGGCATAAACGTCCCCAGAGGATAAGGAATGAAGGACTAGAAAGAGGCAGAGGGAGAAACCATATCTGGCTCAAGTATACAGAGAGAGGATGGTCAGTCTTCAAGGAGTGCAGAGTTGAAGTCCTGGACGACAGTGCAGAGATGGGAGCTAGGTGCTGGTGCTGGTTCGTACTTAGAAGCATCTCTGTGCTGGCCTCTCAGCCTTCGCTTCTCCCTGCCTGCTCACCCAAATGCAGCGATACAGGAACGTTCTCACATTAGAAGTGTTACTAGTTGTATGGAAGTAACTTCATTTGAAGGGCGTATAGTTAGCACCTGTAGAAGCCTATTTTATGTTCAGAAGGAATCGTGCTATTTAGAGAAGAAAAGCATAACATTTAGATTTGAATGAAGACATTTCCTTCAATAGGAAGCAATAGTATTCCCTGCGCTACAAAGAAATGACATTTTAAAATTCTCCTTCTTCTGAGCCATAGTATATCACATGAATCTTAGAATCCATGTAGCATTTCAATCCTTTCCTTATTTTTCTGGCCTTTTCTTGATACTTATTTAAAAATCTCCTTGCATTGGCCTCCTGAGCCTGTTGGAGTAATATTATGAAGCAATGACCAGACATAATGACTTTCCAAGGTCCTTGTGCTTCCTTATTAGCATTCAGTTAGCATAAGTCCTGACTTTATTATTGACTACAGTGAATACACAAGACACTGACCTCTGCCATCTGCAACTAAATCTCTTCCTGCAGATCTATCAGAACGTTTCATATATGGAGGAAGCATGAGAAAACAAAGCAGCAGCCACTTGTCTTTATGTCCCTAGAAACTTTAACACACTCACATCTGCAGTACACAGAATCACAAAGAACTCCTTTTGCATTAAGTACCATAACGTTGGAGTGCGAGCTGGATCATAACCAAGTGGAAACGCCCCAGATGACAGCCCGGACCACTGAATAAACAGAATCAGAGAAATCTGACCACCATAAAGCCAAATGACCTGCACATATCATTTACTACTGATTCTTAAAATCAAATGGTAGGGCCCAAAGAATGTTTTCATGGTATAATGATGACTTTACCTTGTGTGAACGTGGGAAAGCCTGCCACTTGAAGATTCCTCTACATTTCCACTTAGTCACTCACAATAATAAACCCAAAAGTCTTGATGACAGTCCCTAAGTAAAGTAAAGAAGGCAAATTATGTGCTCTGGCCTTGAAGTTTTTGGCGAGTGCAACAAACAGTAGCTGGAGACAACTAGGATCAATCCCCGGACCTTATTACGAGGACCTGAACTTGAGTTTTTATTCTACCACATAAAAGGGACTCCAACTCCCCAAATCTCAATTTCCTTACTGAGGAATAAGAGCACTGTAGATGATCTATGTAAATGGCCAACACGAGCCATTTACATAGAAATTTACTGCTGTTTCTTTTTCCTTGCCTCTCTCTCTTAAATTTCACTGTGCCTTTCATCCATTAAAGGAATATATAGTCTCAAATATCTTTGCTACCAGAGCAACATGCTTTGGTCATATGTCAATTTTCAGAGACAATAAAAAGTAAAACCGACTAATAGAGGCTGTTTTAAAAGGTGATAGTTTTCTTTTAGCATACTTATTTGAAGTTTTCGTAATGACATTGATGGAAGGAAAGAATGAGGCGTAAAGGTGACCAGGAAGGCATGAGATGGCCAGGCTATGATGCATGCGAACACCTTTCATCTGTTATCTGAGTCTTCTGTAAGACTAAGGCTTCTCCACCTCTCTGAAGCAGCTCCTTCTCCTTATTTATCTCCCCCCCCCCTTTGTCAATCTGCTCAACAATGAAAACAAACACAACTCCATCTGTCAAGTACTTTGGGGTTTGCAAAGCTCTCTCAAATATGTTATCCCATTTGACCATTAGTAGAGCCCTTTGTCTTTAATGAGGTGTGCATTTATGCATGCAGTATCCCTATTATCACATAGAGATAAGAAAATGTAAAGGAGGTTAAAGACTCCTAAAAATTATATGTAAATACAAAAAGACTGAGCTAGGACCCAAAACAGGTTTTTCAAATTCTAAATCCCACAGATTTTTTTTCCTCCAAACCTTGGTGTATCACAGAAATCTCAGTTTAGAAAAAAGAATTTTATCTCCTTCCTAGATTCAAGTAAACATAAGAGAAAAAGGGTAATGAAAGTTCTAAAATCACAGTTCTTCAAAGCAGGAATGATGACTTTTTTAAATCCCTAACAGTTCTAAGTTTCGTTCATTCATTTCATCTTTTATTGAGTACCAGTTTATTTCAGGTATCATTTTATATTTGCGTAGAACTTTTCCATACATTATTTTATCAAATCCTTGCAGCAGCCTTTTAAAAGAGGTTAAACCTAAGTCTATGGATGCTTTCAAGAAGCATAGGAATTTCCTAGATTATGTAAGTAACATGTATTTGTGCACAAGTCAATTTGTTCATCAGTAAAGTCCATGACTTCCATCAGAGTCCATCAGAGTCCATCAGGCTCCGAGAACCAATGCCTTTGCAAGGAAGAGTGGAAAGCCATTTTTAGCTTTATTTTACAAGTGTGGAAAACTATTCCTGAAACTTAATTGATGGTGAAAGGTCTCAAGTGATGGAATAGCAGTGGTTCTGGGATTTGAAAGTCAGTAAGATGAATAAGAGTACTGGGAATTCCACATAAAGAGAAGGAAAAAGAAAGATTAGGACATAAGCACGGGAGTAGAAATGTATGGGAACTTTGGCAGATGCATATTACGCTGAGTAAGAAACACTCAGTTTAGGCTTACAGACAGTGCATACTGTTAGTGCACTGTGCCTTGCTGGAAAAGCTACCCAGCCTACATAAGTTGCAAGTTAGCTTGCCTGGAAAATAACCAAAACTACTTGCCTTCAAGGGCTTCTGTTAAGATTTAATGAAATTGGTTAAGCCCTTAACACAGCACCTCTTACATAATAATTTCTCTGTAAATCATCTACCTCCACCTCCAAAGGAAGATTGAATATATAGGTTGAGACAATATTCTAAAGAACATAGTTAAGAGTTTTTAAACTCAGTTAAGATTTCTTGCATTACTATGAGCTAATAAGTCTTCCCTACATTCTTAAAGTAAAATCTTAATCCCCAACAAGGAGGTGTCTGGAAGAGAGGGAAGGTGGCTGAGAGAGGGAAAAAGAGTGGGGATGAAATGAAAAGAAAGAGGCAAAGAGGACAGATGGTAAGGGAGGAAAAGAACCAGTTAGTGAGCAGGAAAAAAGGAATAAAGGGAGAAGAAAGGAGAGATAAAGCAAGGCAGGGCCTCACTTTGAAAGAGTGATCCACAGTGTATATCATATTTGTGTGTGCTATATACAATATGGTATGTATTAACATATTATATACAAACATATTATACTTTGCATATAAGTAATATGTAGCACCTACACATATACTCACTGATTTGATTTGCCTGTTTAGAAGATGATGATATTAATCAGAGGGACTAGGAGAATTTCCAAAATCAAGCACTATTACTAACTGACAGAAGACAGAAAACACGCTCCCTCAGGCTTTTAATTGACTGTCTTCCCATTTGTAACATGTGAGGTGATAAGAAAACTCAAGAGTGCTGTCTCCACAAGGCATCTCCCTCAGAGATGGGTGTCAAGGAAACAGGAGGTTCTGTGCTTTCTCTAACAAGCCCAAATTTGGTTATCAGAGCAGGCTGATGACTCAGCACTCAGAAAGTCTGGCATTGCAGGACATAAGAAAGGAGAGAGAGGGAACAGCATGCGGGTCTGGAAAACATTGGCAGGAAAGCCTTGACCTTGTGGACAGAAAGAGCAAGGCAAAGGGGGCCCTGATTATTTAAGCAGGTTTTATAACATCAGTTGCTTGATTCCACCTAAAGTTAATGGATTTTAGTAAGAGAGATGAGTAAGATATAATTTTAACGCTCTGAGTTTCCAACAGTCACCAATCCTAATTTGAGGATATTCCCACTACCTTTAATAAACCATTAAATATAGATGCAAGGAGTAAAATAGCAAAATGGTGGGATAACAAGTCTCAGCCCTCCAACCATCCACAGTCAAAAGTACTTTCCTGTGAGTGTTTCAAAATCCAAAGGGAAGTTGTGGTACTGAGGGCAACACTTGAATGAGAAGTGTTGAAAAGGACCCACATGATTCTTCCCCTGAGCCACCCTAGTGCAGTCTCAAGAGAGAGTCCCTGGCCCTGCAAAATTCCACAGAGGAAAAGGAGACAAGCCAATGTTCAGCTTCCTCAGCCTTTCAGGGTCTTGCCCTCAGCCAGCATACTGAGGGAGGCTGTATAGCTAAAGTGCCTGTGTGTATCTAGCAGCAAAGAGAAGGGACAGGCTTTCAACCAGCATCAGATTTCAGTAGCTAGGGCATGGTTTGCTGAAGCAGACACCCCTAGAATCTTTGGTAGTACTGTCTGCTCAAAGGTAAGGAAGAACCAAGGAAATATGACAATATCAAAGGAGAAAAAGAGAAAGTTCTTAGTTACTGGTCCTAAGGAAATTGAGGTCTACAAACTGCCTGACAAAGAATTTAAAATAATTGTATTAAATCATCTCAAAGAGCAATGAGAGAACACAGACAACTAAACAAAATTAAGAAAACAATACATGAACAAAACAGAAGCTCCACAAAACGATACAGATTACCATTTAAAAAAAAAAGAACCAAAGAGAAATTCAAATGCTGAAGAATACAGTGCTGGAACTAGAAAATTCCACAAAGAAATTCAACAGCAGAACGACTCTGCTGAGTAGAAAAAAGAACCCATAAAATCAGACAGGTCATTGAAATTATCCATCTGGAGGATATTGACATTATCCCCAGTGAGAAAAAGGAATACAAAAGCCTGAAGAAAGCTGATAGCATTTACCAGAAACCCTCAAGTAAACCAGTATATACATTATGGAAATACGAGTAGGAAAAGAGAGGGAAGGGAGCAAAGTTTTATTTGAAAAAATAGTGAAAGCAAACTTCCTAATCTGAGGAGGGCAATGGAGATCCAGACTCATCAACCCAAAAAACCCCAAATAGGTTGAATCTAAAGACATGTACAATAGAATGTATTAAAATTAATTTTTCCAAAGTAGAAGACAAGATCGGAAAGCAGCAAGAAAAAGTACTTGCCACATACAAGAGAACCATCATAAGACTATGACCAGATTTCTCAGCGGAAATCTTACATGAAAGAGGGGGATGAGACACTGAAGTTCTGGGGGAACAGTTCCTGACAAGACAAAACTTTTCCTTCAAAATTGAAATTCAAATAAAGGCTTTCCAAACAAATAAAAACTGAGGTAGTTTGTCACTACTAGAATGCTAGGAGTCTTTTTATAAGAAATGCTACATGGAGCTTCTTTATCTTTCTTTCATTTTTGTTTCTTGTTTTATGTTTTAAAACAAGGTCTCACTGTGTTACTTGGGCTGGCCTTAAACTCATGATCATCTCATTTCAGCCTCCCAAGAAGAAGATGGGATTATAGGTCTATGGCACTACACAATCTACAAGAGTTTTTTAGGTTAAAACAGGACATTAAACAACAACACAAAAGCACATGAGACTAATCTGTGATTAAAGGTAAATATATAGAAAAAGGTAAATTTATAGAGCAAAAACTGATAGAACTAATAAATTCAAAAGCTTCAGAATTTAAAAAGCAACATATAAAAGCCAGCTGATTTCTACATTCGAATAAGAAACTATCCAAACAAATTAAGAAAATAATAGTACTTACCACAGCTTCAAAAACAAAATACAGTATTTAGGAATAAATTTAACCAACAATGTAAAAGAGCTGTACATTGAAAACTAAAATAAAATGAGATAAATTGATATAGACACAAATACATGGAAAATATCCTGCAGGCATGGATTGGAAGCATCAATATTGTTGAAATGCCATACTACCCAAAGCGATCTACAGAGTAAATGCAATCCTTACAGAATTCAAATGGCATTTTAAAAAAAATAGTAAAAAGCTCTAAAATTTACATGAAACCACAAGAGAGTAAATAGCTAATGCAATCTTGAACAAGAAGAACAAAGCTAGAAGCATCATAATTCTTGATTTTAAATTATATTACAAAGCTACAGTAATCAAAGCAGCATGAAGTGAAGCAGGATAGAGAGCCTAAGAATAAACCCTGGCTTGTATACCCAAGTAATCTTGAACAAAGGTGCCATGACTAGGTACACAGTGAGAAAAGAATAATCTCTTCAATAAATACTGCTGGCAAAACCAGATTCTTACATGCAGAAAAATCAGAGTGGACTTTTCTCTCACACCATAAAAAAAAACCATCTCAAAATGACATAAACACTAGCATGTAAGTCCTAAAACTATAGAAGTTCTTTATGAAAATATAGGGGGGAAATCTAGCAAATTGAGCTGTGTAATTTTTTTTTTCTTTTTGGATATGACATCAAAAGTCACAAGTAATAAAAGCAAAAACAAACCAGCAAAACTACATCAAAGGAAATAACCAATGATAATGGTAAATCAATCTGTGGAAAGGGAGAAAATGTAGTAAAACCCTAGATTGTAACTTGTTCCACAAGTGTTCCGCAAGATGAGCAAACATTTCTAATAAATTTTAACCTGAAAAACGAGTGATGTCTTACAGTATGAGTAGTACCTGGCACCGAATGTCACATGATCACAGCTAGGCCAGTCCTTCTCTCTTCTCCCCCCCTCCACATGCCGCAGGATTGTGGGCAATCACCTCCCAAAAGCAATAGGATATAGAAGATATCTCATCTGCTGAGGAGGAGGAAAAGATGGAGGAATCCCTCACCTCAAATGAGATTAGGGAGATGTGTAAAGTCTTGGAAAACAGTGCCAAATTTTGTAAAACAGCACCACCCAAATAAGGCTAAAGCAGTGCAAGCAATGAGTCTAACAACAATGCCATATCACATTTCAGCAAAATCCTCAAAAGGAGCCAGAAGCAAGTGTTGTTGTGTAGGTTACTTGTTAAAGTTGCATGGAAAGAATGATTCCATTGTGACAATATATAGCAGCGTCCTACACACTAACCCTCCTCTTTCTTGTCTCCCTTACACCAGCCACAGAGGTTTGCAAAGGTAAATTGAGATCCATTTGTTTATTTTTCTTTATTTTTCTTTATATTTTTCATTTCTTTATTATTTTGTATCACATTACAGTATTCTAATCATTTTGAATGAATTTTTGGTGACTGTGGAACAAATCATCTGAGGGTCCATTATTTCCTTATGGGAAAATTTGCTTTGATATATAAGTTCTTTGGATTACAATCATGTTTCTGAAACAAATTATGCTCACAAACCGAGGTTTTGCTGCATTTGAAAACCACATATCCAATAAGAAGCTAATATTCAAAATATATAAAGGACTCCAATTACCTGAGAGCAAAAATAAACATAACCTGATTTAAAATGGGCAAAGGAACTAAATGAACATTTCTCCCAAAAAGGACATACAGAAAACCAACAAGCATATGAAAATGTACTCAATATCACTAATAATCAGGGAAATGTAAGTAAAAATCACAGTGAATTTTTTACTCTATTAGTATGGCTCACACCTATTAGGAGACTTCCTATCAAAAATAAAACACAGCAAGTGTTGGCAAAGATATGGACAGAGAGAACTGTTGGACACTGTCAATGGAAGTATAAATTGGTGCAGTCACTGTGAAGAACAGCATACAAAAATTCTTTGAAATAGTAAAACCAGAATTGCCATATAATTCAACAATCCACTTCTGGGTTCATACCAAAAGGATTTATGACAACTGTCTCAAAGACACTGCTGCACTCACATGTACTCTGAGGCATTACTCACAACAACCAAGAATGGAAACAATGTACGGATACAAACATGAAGAAAATACAGTGTGCACATACAATGGAAATACTATTCCACCTCAAAAAGAATAAAATCCTGCCACTTGTAACAATACGAATGAACCTGTAGTACGTGAGAACAAGTGACTTAAAACAGACATTCAAGGACAAACACTATAGGAGGCCACTTATCTGAAGACTCTATGTCAAACTGAAAGAAGCAGAGTAGAGTGGTGGTTGTCTCGGACTAGGGAAATAAACAAGGAGCTACCGCCTAAAAGCATAGAGTCTCAGTTAGGTAAGATGAGTAAGTCTAGAGATCTGCCACGGATCACAGTGCCAGTGAGTTAACAATGCTGTGTTGCATACTTCAAATTTGCTAAAATAACAGATCTTAAATTAACTGTTTTCACATGCACACAAAAAGAGTAGTAGCAATAAATAATGACCACTGGAGGAAACATTTAGAGATGATGGATATGTTTATGATACAGTTTGTGGTGATGTTCCTCTGGTATATACTTGTTTGCACACTCATTAAGATCTATACATTAAGTATATATGCCCTTTGTTATATCAATCATATGTCAATACTCTTTAAAGCAACACAGATGCCACAAAGACATTTTACTATTTGGAAAAACTCTACACAATATCCAGACATCCTTTACTACGAGGCATGACACTATGCTCAACATCATGTGAAACAAAGAAAAATCACTCTTTGGACTCATGGAATTTAAAGTCTAGGTGACTCAGCAAAGTAAATTTCAAAATCAACTGAACTCTCTAAAGTTATCTGTGAAAATACTTCTCTTATTTGCATGGCAGATGCTATCTTCAGAAAGTGAGAGTGCTGCTAATGGCTCACTTTTTTATTTTAAAGAGAAAAGAAACAAAACAACACAAAAACAATAATAATGATACAGAATTTCAAAAAGGGATGACAGGAAATTAACAGTGTTTGTTGTACCTGGAACTGCCATCCAGGTCCACGGCCCTCTTCTTCACACTATACAGATGCCTTAATAAAATACTCCTACCTATTCATCACAGGCAGTAAAAACACTAATCGGAGTTCTGTGCCTTAGGGAAAATAATGACCAAAGTACAATCCAGACAATGCACTTCACTGACATTTAAAGTTCTGCACATTTGAAACTAACTGTGGAGGGGTGTTCGTGATACACAGAAAGTTAGATAAGGGCAATGATTTGGATAACTTTATTACAGTAATTTTGCAACCTAAAACAGACACAGGAACAAGGCATCAGGCTGTCGGGTGTAAGACTGCAGTAAAAACAAAAAAGCAATTCCCAAAGCTGCTCTTTGTTGACAGATGGCACCAACACCATTCACTATATTGTTGTCTCACCTTAAGTGAGACAGGAAACTACCTCAAGGACTGTGTAGGGGGCATTGGACTATTTACACAAATGTCAGCAACGAAATTCTTGGTCTGTCATGAGCCTTAGTCTCTACCAAGGTCACATGAATAAGTAGTGTCTATGAAATTGTGTAGGTAGAAAAGTAAAATGTTGATCCCTACCACAAAAAAAAAACCACACACACACAAGGAAATTACCAGACAAGAGACAGGTTTGAACGAATAAAAAATACAGCTGTTAATGGTACAAATAATGGTACAAAAAAATACGAACTCCAGTTGTTCATTGATTGATAAAACTTACAAAAAGAACTCCAAGTAAATAGAAACCTTAGATCTTGAAAGAAGAACTAGGAGAAAAAAGAAAAGAAAAGTATGACTTATTTGGACCAATAAGTTAGCTATGTATTTTATCACAGAAAGAGAAACTCTGATTTCTTAATCTTAATTGTAAATTGTGATGTTTAGGCAGCCAGAACTGAGAGTAAAAGAAGGACCAATTACACAATAAACATTGCTATCATATGTCAGTGGCCTAGGGAGATAAGGAGGGTGAATGGCAGAGATGAGAAACCCAGATTTAACCATCCTTTGGGAAAACTAATGAACTGGTAAATTATTTCAGGAAACTAGAGAAACTAAAACCTCAACCCAAAATGTAAGAAATATTCATCAATGCTTTGTGACTAAGTTTCCTTAGAAAGTTAATATTTCTACTGAAAGCAGTAGATACCAATGCAGGGAATTCTTAGGAAAGTACCAAACTATAGCTACACATTTTATATTCTTTTATATTTTGGATTTTGAAACATTTTTCATCCTTTTCCCAGTCTGTGTTTCTTGCTCTTTCTCTGTCTCTCAACTCAAGAATTTATGTTGGAGGAGACAAAAAAAAGTAAATTAAAAATCCTTTACAAATCTCCATTAACTGTCTTAGAGAGGAGCTTGTATTTCATTGACTGTAGTTTATGCAAATAGGATCAGAGGAATTAACATATTGGAAGCAGCTGACATTTGTCCTGATATATTGAATCGTTAGCATGACAGAATCACTTAAGCTGGATTCACTAACATCAGGTTTCCTCTCATTATTGACCCCAAAAGAGTAGGCTCTGACAAGTGGAACTGCTGCAAAGTTCATTAATAATGTGGGATAAATCAATTGTTCAGGAAATACTGAAAACAGATGACACTGAACTGGTACATTTTGCAAGTTCAGCACAAACCCATCTCCACCAAGGACACAGAACCTGTGTCCTTTGCTGTCCTGCCCATGGAATCTGGTCTTAGGTTCTTCTAGTCCTGAAGGATCCACAGGTGTACAGCTCTGGAACTCCTGGGAACACGGCAGGCCATTCAAAAGAAAAAGCCTCAGGCCTGAAAAGAAAGAACAAAGAGAACTGCAAAAGATTTGCGTACACAAAGAGAGGCATGATCACGAGTGGGTGTTATATGCTTGGGTTTTTCTCACACTTACTGTCAATATTTCAGATATACTATTTATGAGATCCTAGACCATAAATAACAGCCACTCAGCTTGTATGAGTTAAAGGGCATTGTCAGGAATAACAAGGGGCTGCCAATATTACCAGCATAATTTATAATATGCAGGGTCAGGTGCTTCTAGGATGTGAAGACTTGCATATTGTAAGGTCCCAGACCCATGACTATGAGAAACAACGTGTCTTTAAAGTAGAATCTCGTTTTACTACTAGCCTCCCCTCTGTATTCTTCATATAGTAATCAAATGATTTAAATAATCTTGTCACCTAGAGGTTTTAGTTTAAGTACCTCTATCCCCCAAAAATCCTTAACTTTGTATGCATACACGCTACACAGTATTACCAACTCATGTTGGTCTATGCAGGGACAGAAATAATGTGGATCAAGAGAATCCACAGAGAATCCAAAACTAAGCTGACTGTCGCCAATGGATTCTACTTCTCACCCACCAAGCCTTAAATTGAAGCTCCTTTCCTTGATTGATTTTTCTCCTCTTCAGGACTGCTTAATAGAAATGCTAATGAGCAGCGTAATAATGGAAAAGAGAGGCCAGAGAGGGAAAGTGAAAATCACAGGGCAGAATGATCTGAGGTAGGGAACAGCCCTTAATCTGCTGAGGATGGGCTATCGCAGTTCTTAACACGGACTGGTCACACCTTGTCCCTTTTTCATTTCCTTTGCCACGCTATGCATTTCTATAAAAACAGGGATGTGAGAGAGGGAAATGTCCAACCCTATACACAAGGTTCCTTGAGAGAAAAATGAGCATGAAAACATTTCCACTGGAAAATTGGGCGGGAAGCACCAACCGTGTCTGCAGAAGTCCCAAATGGCCTTGGCATGGGAGGGTATCTGCACTGGCATCACTTTTGACAGGTGAATTATCTTTACGTGATTTCACACACCTCTTAGCTTGCTTGAAGCAATTCATGAACATCTCAGAGAACCCCAAACCGAAGCTCCCTCTGACAACGTGCCCAGCTCTCCTGACCCTCCGAGTCACAGCATAAATGGTGCCTCTTCACAGAAGCCATCCCAGAATGCAGGCCTGCGTCTTCTCTGACTCACTCTCTTCCCACCTGCCCCTGGTTTACTTTCTAGTTCTTCTGAGTGTATCATTGCTTCGGTTGATCATTTATAGACTCCCTTTTATTCTTTGATTTTTTTAAACCTCCACCTGATTTGAATGTAAGCCCCATGAGGCAGGTAACTTTGTCAATATTTTCATCCTAGTGACTGGCCAATAGTATAACAATAAATATCTATTGACTAAGGGAATAAATAAACACTTAATTGACATTTGCCCAACCAGCCATCTACTACAGCTTTCTTTCTCAGATATAGAATAAAAAACGTGCTCTAATGTTTTCTTGTCATTATGCAAAACCAAAGTGGTTCAATCAGCAGTAAAAACTCTGCAAAATAAATCTGTACAAAAATATTTTAGCACCCTCAGATTGTAAGCATCGTTAACAGAGAAAAGGGAAAGGTAGTGTCTGTTTTTATTAGGAAAGCAAAAGAAAACACTCCTTGAATTTCTATTTAAAATGCAGTAGCCCAGAGGTGTCCTTTAAATGTGATCCACAACACCAAAGTGTTCAGATTAGGTAGGTCAACCTCAGATATTACACTTAAGGGGTCACCCTGTCTTAATTCATTCATTTACTGAATAAATGTTTATTTTATTCTCCAGCTGTGTGCCACAGATGAGGCCAAACACTGAGGCTACAAGGAGGACAAAAGACAGAATGTAAATCCCCTTATACAAACCCACCATAGCAGTACAGGATACGCCTCCACATCTACCAAGTTTTTAAACTTTGAAGCACAGTTTTATGCTTATTAAAAATATCAAAACATGGCTTAAAGACTCCAAGCTCCCAAGTAACTAAAGAAAGCCTGGGGTCCAGACACAACCATTAATAAAACACTAAATACATCCCAAGGGTTGCCAAACAGGGAAAGGGGGAAGGAAGAGAATTATTGGGAGTAAAGAATTAAATACAAATACAACCATTAATAACTCCAAATTAAAACCCTTTGTAGAATTCCATTTCTGTTGTTCTGTGCAGCTATTGGTAACAGATTTAAACTGATAAAATGTGACAATGAAGAGAAAAACAGCAGTTGCCACCCTGAAAATTACGTTGAATGCTTAGGAAATATTTGGTAAAACAACTATCATTGGTAGGGCAACTAATTAAAATCAGAAAGAAGTGAGAACTTGACTTCTTCATAATGTACTTACTTTTTTTCACTCTGTGTAAAGTACAAGAGGAAAATATATAAAGCACTTAACAGGTTCATTTACAAAAGAAACATGAAAATGAATCCCAAAACTTGATCCACCCTAAAAACAAAATCAAAAGTAAATATATACGACAGAAAAAATCCCTTGATCCTGTATTTTTTAAAAAGTTAGTGAAGGTACGCTCAAAACACTCAAAGTTGAAAACAAAGTCTTCAAATTGCCTGAGTTTTTACAAATCCCCAGTCTAAATAAATTTTCAATTATCTAGCCAAGCAGCCCAAATACTTTTGAAGGCAGAGTTCTTTTCATATCTATAAAGCTATCATAATCAAATTGTCATCAGAATTCTTACGAGTAGTAGACAGGAAAATAACAACTTCACAGTTTTGGTGGAAATTCTCAGGCAGAATCTGTCACGAGCTGTGAAGGAAGGCATTTGCTGCAGTGGGAGAAGATCGTGAGCAATGTAAGCGCCCAGCACTTGGGGAACAGACAGGGGACATGTGGTGTTTACCACCCACAGCACCCACAGCAGTAGAAGCAAGACATACACAAAGCAGCATGAACTGCACCCAAAAGCAAGTGATAAAAGAAAATTATGGAGCAAGGTGCGATATAAGTTTCACAATAAGCTTGATGTAAATAATACACATACATCACAGAATGAGAATACACATTCTAACAAAACACTAAATGCATCCCAAGGATTTCCAAACAGGAAAAGGGGGAAGGAAGAGAATTATTGGGAGTGAAAAAGTAAATACAAACATTCATATACCTATACAAACACAGATTCACATGTATAAACATACATTCATACATATGTATATATTCAAGACAGGGTCCTATCAAGCCTCTGTGCCTCAATTCAAAACATAAATGCTATTTGTTATTTATTTCTATTTCGTCTTATGTTTGCAGATTAAACTCATAACTGTGTCCACTATTTTCATGATGAACTCAAGGAGCTGGTGTTACAGGGAAAACTGGTCCCCATAATCCACAAAGCCACCTATTTCTTCACATTGCCAGTCTACAGCCCCTTGGGTCCCCTCATATTTCATTTAAACAGATATCTGTCTGCTACTTAATATACCACTGGAGCTGTTCCAGGAACCTGTGCATACTAGCTCATTCCTCCTAGCACTACTGCAAGGTGTGTGCTACTGTTGTTGCTGTATTACGGAGGAGGAAGCTGAAGACAAGTATTTAATACACCTGAGGTCACAAAGCTTGTTAGATGGAACAGCCAGAAGGCCAGCCTTGGGATCTGAGCCCCACATCTGTGTGTTCAACCATTTCCCTCTGCGAAACTGCCCTTGGGGAGAAAAGAGCCCTATTCCACTGCTGGGGGGAGTGTAGGATGGTGAAACTACTTTCTTTACTTTAGTTATTTGGGAGTTTGGAGTCTGTAAGCCATGTTTTGACATTTTTAATAAGCATAAAACTGTGCTTCAACCACTGTGAACATAAGTTTGGAGATTCCTCACAAAACTAGGATTGGAGTCCCATTTAGCCCAGCTCTTCCCCTTCTGCGTATTTTCCCAGAAGAATTAAAAACATCATACCACAGTGATATATGTGCACCCATGTATATAGCAGCACAATTTGTTATAGCTAAATCCTGGAAACAACCCACCCCCTCAGGAATGAATAAAAAAGATACGGTATTTTTATACAATGGAGTATTACTCAACTATAAAAAAGATAAACTTGAGGCTTTTGTAGGTAAATGGATGCGACTAGAAACCATACTCCTTAAGTGAAATAAATCAGACCTACATGTGTAAACATCATATTGTCTCCCTGGTGTAGGAACCTGAAAGAATAAGTAAAACTCAAAACATACAACAGATGATAGGAAAGGGAAAGAAATTGCTCAAAGGAAGGAGCAACTGGGATGAGGGAAAGAAGAAAAAAGAAAGAAGACAAAATATAAATATATATATGAATAGCTGCCATAACTGTATTGCTGATGTCTGATGGTGTATTGAAAGGAACAGTTAATCCTTAAATTTTTTTATGTTCTGACCAATTTCCTGTGCTTATATCTGGTAACCTAAGCAACTGATTTGAAGATTATCAATATGCAATGCCACAGTGGAAGTACCATGGTGAATTCCTACCATCTTGTCTAGTGAAACTCTGTATTATCTCTAATGTTTTTCTTTTTTTTTTTTTTTTTTTTTTTTTTTTT
>PVLD010002663.1:0-64419 GCA_004027595.1 Dinomys branickii | reverse complement strand
GTTGAGAATAGCGATATGTAATATAATCACCATTAATTCATATTATTTTGTCCTGAAACCCTGTATCACTTTAAATGTTCTTGCTTTGGTTTGTGATGTTTGTGGTGCAGGTATGCTGCTATTGTTTTGGGGTTTTTTTTTTCTCATTTACTATTCTCTTTAAAATAAAAATTTTTTAATTTTTTTAAAAATCTGCCCCTTGGGCGAGGCAAAATATTCAGATACAAAAATGCCTGTACTAATACAGATCCAAAGTCAGTGTCCCCCCCACAGCTAATTAACAAGAGGCAGTACAATAAGCAAGACATTGCCCTAGTGCATGCTACTATGTTCCCAGTGTAGCTCTCTGTGCTAATAGCAGAGGAAACTGAACATGGGGAGCTCAATTAACTTCACACGTCACACAGCTAGTACGTAATGCAGTGGGAATTTGAATGCATGTGAGGCCATCCCCATGCATGACACTGGAGGGCCAGGCAAACTGTAGTCCCGTGACTGGCACCCCTTGTAGGTGTGTGCTAGCCTTGACTCTGGGTCTACTGTACTCCAGAGCCAGTACTCTTCCCATGGCAAAGCTTTAGAATCAAGTCCTTAGAGCATAATCAAGCATAGCGCCAAGTGACCCTGCAGGGCCTCGGCACAGATGGGTACCTCAATTCTATTAAATCCTGCATACTTAGTACTCAGCTTGTTCCCTGCATTCAGGGAAATGATTCGGCTTACTTGCCTTTGCTCCTTACCTGTGGTCTTTAAATTACAAATTCCATCAGGCCACCACAATGTTATGGAACTCATTAAGTATTTAGAGGAACAATTCTGAAAGATACTTCAAAGTGCTAAGAAAACCTCTTCACTCTTAGTAAAATAATCAAAGCCCGTCTCTTAAGGAGTAAGGGCTCAGTGTTAGTAAGCAATTTTATAATCTCATCATTCACTCATTTAAGAGTTATCCAGTTTTCACTATCTGCCAGATATTCTGTGAATATACTCTATTTGAATCACTTAAAATTTAGCCAGAAAATCCTATAATAATGCAACCACAATATATTTGAGGTGACTTCTACCGTCTAATTATATTCTTTTCAGCGGTTCATCTTTCTTTGCTCTATCGAATTACTTGTGTTAGCATCTTCCCAGCAGATTGCTAATACCTGTTGGAGACAGTAAATACCGTAATCCAGGATCAGCTACTTTCCACATAATCAAAAGGCAAGTGGCACAAGGGGGTGCAATGGGAGTTAAAACCCAGGATGGCCTGTTGCCAAGGGAGAGGCTGTGTAAACAGATCTCTCTCACGTGGTGTGACCCGCGGACCCCTCTTCCTTACATACTGCATCTCTATGGTACTTCTAAAGCCCTCTCTGTCTTCTCAAGCACTCCCTTGATATTTTTCCCAAGAAACCCTGACTCTGCCTCAAGGGAAAATAAGTAAGTAAATTATAACCTCTGTCTAGTGAAAGAACATAAAATAAGAAGGATGATGTTTCTGAAGTCCTAGAACTCAAGAGATGGCTCCAATTCTTTGATCAGTTCAACATAGTATCAACAGAATTACAATAATGTATGCTTAAAACATACTTATGATGTGCTGGGCATTGCTCAGAGTATCTTTCACATATTTACCTTCATTAAATATTTACAACAACCTTCTCTGGTAGGTTAATTTTTATCTCCACTTTGTAAGGGGGAAAAAGCCATACTGGGTTATTAATTCCATAATCAAGTCAACAAACACAATCAAGTTAATACTATAGCTGTGAAAGAACAATAATTTAAGGGTAGGCTATGTGGCCACAAATCTTCATAACCAGACACAACTGTATATAACTTCATATCTGAATAAGTCTAGTTGTCTATTTGTTCAAAAGTCTTTTCATAGTTGGCTCTGCCACTGATCCCTCATCCCATACGGGCAACTCCTCCCTCCTCTGCGCTGCAGACCTCTTGTGTGATGGCACTTCATACCACAGGGCTGCACATTTTCTATTTCATGCTTATCTCCCCTATGAAGCTTTTACTTCTGTAACTCAGGAGCTCTGCATTTAGTCTCTGTTCCTAGTATCTTACACAACATCTAGCAGAGTTGGATATGAATGAATAAATAACTGAATTCTGTGGAAGTTGAGGTGATCCTAAAAAAGTTAACAAGATCCAAAATTCACAATAGATATAGTGAAATGGAAAGAAACTGTTTAAAAGGAAAGAGAAACTGGGATGGGGGAAAGGAGAAAAGAAGGAAGGGAAAAGGAAAGACAAAAACATATACATACACAAGATAGTTAAGATAGCTATACGACTAATTTATCTTTGCTCATGGAAAAGGAAGGTGTGTACTACTATTGTTTGGTCAGTTTTTCATGCCTATATCTTGTACTCTGAGCAACTGCTTTGAAGATAACAATACTCAGTGTGGTAATCATTGCTACTCTCTTATTATCCTGTTTAGAAATTTTGTTTCATTGTTTTTTCTCTTTCAAATTAAAATTTGGCAATCCTAGAATTGTGAATGTGAAGAACACAAAGCTCTTGAAAGTGGGAAGATCTGGCAGTGGCTCATGGGATTACAGTAATCATGCCAGTGCTTGCAATTCCCTGCATCCACTCCCTTGGAAAAGGGATTTTGTATCTCTTCTTGTCAAGAAGTGGACTCTACTACAGTGCAACACTCCCTGGATCTGGCCTGGCCTTGTGACTTGCTTTAGAAACTAGAATGTGGCTGGGATGGTACTGTACATTTTCTTAGCCTCCGACACTTCTCACTCTCATAAAACCCTGCCAGTCTCATGAACAACCTGAGCAAGGCTGTTGGTCATGAGTGATATGCCCTCAGTCCAAGGGCTCTCCCACTCTAGCCACCAGCCAGTCACAAACATAGGGGAGGACATCTTGGACCAGAGAACCACCAGCTAACAGCAGATGCCTGAGTGAGTCGAGCTGAGGTGCCCTGAGTTCAAGCAAAATCAACAGACCAACACAACTGATTTACAGGTGCAAGCAGTAATAATGTTTGAATCTTGTCTAAGCATTGAATATTGGAATGCATTGTCTAGAGTTATCTGATACACAGTACTTTGAAAAGACTGTCAAAACTGTGGATTTATTTTAAGACAGAGATGAATGAACAGCTTGCACCAAAAGGAAATTTGAAATAACCAAAACATCTCTTTAGGTCAGCAGACAACATATCTAAAAGATGGCATGCAGAAAGGATGAGATGTTCAAGACCTAGCTCACTGTGTCACACAGGGGGAACTGGAGGACATTATGTCAAGTGACCTATGTTAGACTCGGAAAGACAGATACTGTGCATTCTTCCACATTTGTGGAAGCTCAAAGGTGATCTCAAAGAAGTAGAGAATAGAATAATGATTACCAGAACCTGAGATGGGAGGGAGAGAAGGGACAAGACAGAAATGTCAGCTAAGGGGCACAAAAATGCAGCATAAAATAGTTCTGGTTTTCCACAGCGTAGTAAAAGGATGATGGCTAAAAATAACTTAGTGTATATTTCAAAATAACTGGAAGGCTTTTTTATTTCTTTTATTTTAAAAAGATAAAAAAACAACCAAAAAAAGAGAAAAGATACAGAATTTCAAAACAAGATGATGGGAAATTAACAGTGGTTATTATATTGCATATTGTTACCTTCAAAGTAGTTGCTCAGATTACCAGGTACAGGCATGCAAAATTGATCAAAGAATGTAAGCACTAACTGCTCCTTCCAATGAACTAACAGAAATTAATAGTATAATTATCTTAAATATCATGTGTGTGTGTGTGTGTGTGTGTGCATGTGTGTGTATCTTTTCCCCCCTTCCTAACTAGAAGGTTTTGAATATCCCCAAAGAAACAATAAAAAAGTTTGAGGTGCTGGAAATGCTGATTACCCAGATTTGATCATTACGCACTATACACACAATCAAAATATCACACTGTACCCCATAATTGTACATCATTATTATGAGTTAGTGAACATGTTTTTAAAGTTTGGACTCCACATCCTCAGAAAATATTTATCCATCTCTTTATTTATTAATATATATTTAAGCATTTTAGAATCTATCATGTATCCAGCACTGTCCTATTGTCTAGAAATACAGACGATAAGAAGACATTCCCTGACCAAGAGGGGCTTATGGACCAGTATAGAAGGCAGATCTCTAAGGAAATGAGTGGAATCAAGTATTACAGTGCCCATGACAAGCATAGAGTAGACACCCAAAGGAAGGACACGAAGAGATAGGGTGGTGGGGAGAGCTGACAAGAAGCAGAAGAAGCTGCAGAAGGAGCCGTCCCTTGGTAGATGAGCGTTCATTTCTCTGCTGCATGGAGAGCCTTCCAGGCAAAAGAAGTGAGCAAGGCAGAGAAGTGTGGATGCTACTGGTGCACCCAGGAAACAGCAAACAGGTTGGGTATATCAGACAGGTACCTCATTTAACTCTCATGACAATTCTAAGGATTCAAACCATTGTTGTGCCATATCTTGCAAGTAAGGAATTTAAGGGACAAACGTATTCCACAACCCTATCTAAAGTTCAGAGTTAGGAAGTAAAATGGAGATGCCAGGATTAAAACTCAGGCTGTTTGACTTAAAAGTGTGTCAGCTTAATCTCTGTCCCACTCCAGTGATGAGAAACCTGCAATATTGGTCCAAACCACTGAGGGTCAATGTATGACACTCCACAACACAGAGACATGCCACACTGGTGCCATTGGGAAGCAGGATGGACACTGGGATAAATATGCTGTTGCTTTCTAAACATGTTAAAGAAATTGTTACTGCTAGACTAATACTCGCCACATACAAGTGACTTCAAAGTTCCTAAGTGAGGAAGTGTAAATCCCTGCAGATGGGAAATCACTTTTAATGACCACATCCATCATAGAGCTAGGGTGGAGAAGCCAGTCAGGAAGACTGAGCAGTTAGCTCTTCACATTCAGGGCTTCATCCTGACTTGTTTTGGGCTGAAATAGTTAGAGTAGGACAAGAACCCACACGCGGAGTCAGTGTAGCCCATATTTCATTTATGGACTTGGAGTTATGCGATTGCCCACCTAACTCTTACTACATTCTGGATTTGATCAGGCACTGAAGTCTATTTTCTTCAACCCAAATGAATAGTGTCCTAATTCATTCTGCTTGAGGACTGGAAATGTCAATGCAGAGCCAGCCAGAGGCAGAGGTGTGGTTGTGGCTGAGGAGAGTAAGCTTGGGTCAGGGCAGGCATCATGTGGGAAGAAAGCTGGGGAAAAACGGCCATGGGGAGTGGTGAGAGATCTCTGATGAGCGGCATCTGTGGATGGGCCAGATCCCAGCTGGGACATGTGATTAGGAGAAAGTGGTGCAGAGGAAATGCTTGCATATGAACTCTTCAGGGACCAAATAACCAAGTACAGCTTCTCTGACTTTTGTGATGACTGAGGATTACCCTAGTCTTTGTTCTTTATTCTGGAACACATGTGCAAAGAAGTTCAAGGAATCTTTCAAGACAGGCTCCGTGTTCACAAGAAATTCTTTCCCAGCCACCTTGATCCTTCCAACATGTAGGACACCACTAGACGATACTGTTCATAAGTCAGAGCACAGAGTTCTCTGGGCCTGGATCTTAAACTTTCCAGTTTCAAGATAAGTGAGAAATACCTTTCTCTTATGTAGGAGCAACCCAGGTGTTATGATTTATACATTGTATCAACTTGGAGAGTCTAGAGGTTTGGCTGAGTGACTCAGCAGGAAGCCAGGGTGCTTACTTTGTATACATCCTGATCCTGTGGAAGAGGAGGGCATGGAGGTTATGTGAGTGTTACACAGGCCCTGGGTGGGGGTAGCTTGTTTACCATGGAAGGGAGAGAAAGAGGCTGCTTGCAGCCATTCCTCCCTTTTGCTGGTTGTTTTTGCTGTGCTCTGCTGCCAATGAACGTTTGCCCTCTGCCATGTGCCACTCTGCCTCTGAACCACCCAAGTATGGATTGAAATCTCCACAGACTGTAAGTTAAATCAACCTTTCCTTCCTTCATTTTGGGTAGCAATGAGAGAAAAGTAACCAAGACAGAATTTGGTGCCAGCGGAGTGGGATCATTGCTGTGACTATACCTGACCATGTGGTTCAAGAGCCTTTTGAAATGGCTTGTGGGAAGAGTTTGGAAAGGTACAGAGATGTCGCCTGAAAGAGTAGAGTTGGAATGCCTTCAGCTGTTCTGTCTAGGAGATT
Organism: Dinomys branickii; assembly: GCA_004027595.1. NCBI lineage: Eukaryota > Metazoa > Chordata > Mammalia > Rodentia > Dinomyidae > Dinomys > Dinomys branickii. The sequence goes on along the minus strand of PVLD010002663.1, from coordinate 58,210 downwards.
CTGGTCTGAGCTCAGAAGACCAGAAGACTGATAGAAATCCTGCCAGTAAAGACCAGGTTTGGGAGGTTTCTGTTGGGAAGGACTGCATTGGCTGTTGGACTCCAGACGATGTGTGTTATGGCTTGGCAGAAAGTTTCTCTGCATTTTGCTCCTGTCCAAAGACTTTGCCTAAAACTGAGATTAAGGGCAGCAGTGGATTGATTAATCTGGCAAAAGAAATTTCAAGGAAATTGAATGTTGGAGCAGTGGCATGGCTATTGTTGGGGGCTTTTAGCCAGATTTATATTGACAGACAAAAACAAACAGCCCAGCAGGATGATTTAAAATGTGAGTTTGGTCAGAGAGGAAGCTCCAGTAAAGCTCTGTACTGCAAAGGTAAGGCTGAGGAGCTCTCCATTGCTGAGAAGGAACAAGAAAATAAAAAACCTGGCCTGAGGGTATCACAAGAAGCAGCAAGTCTCCACCTTTTGCAGCCTCAAAACTGTAAAGGTGAGAGACCCTGCCTTGAGAAGGAAGCCAAAGAGTGCCATGTTCCAGAATGGCAGCGGCAGCCACACCAGGGTTCCAGAATGGAGGCAGCGTAGAGAATTTGTTCCTCAGCATTGGATTCATTGTGCCCAGTGATCCAAGCACTCGATCCCTATGGTCAAGAGAGAGGAAAGTTTGGCTACTGCTTCAGGTGGCAGCAGATGTTGGCATCATCCACGTGGCCCTGGCTTTAGGTGCATGGAGAATACAAGAGTTCTGAGGTTAAAGAGGCTTCCGCCCAGATTTCAGAAGGCCTGAGAGGCCAGGCAGTGTGCCCCGGAGAGGGCAGTGTGTGAAGCTGTGAGTATAAAGCAAAAGGTGCCCTGGAGACCTCAGAAGTTTAGAAAATTATCTGAGGAAAGCTGCAAGGAGGGAGCAAAGCAGGCCTAAGAGAGAAGAGTGGAGGCTGTAACCACCAGAAGTGCCATAGGGGTTGGACTCGTGCAAGCCCTCTGGAACTCACAATGCGCCACAAGTTGCTTCAGATGCTGGTTGTGGAATTACAGAACACAATGTTAGCCATGCTGGATTTTGGCCTTATTTTGGTCTAAATGCTCTATATTCCCCTGTTGGTGCCTTTTGGAATGGTAATGTTTATTTTGTGCCATTGAATGATGAGTGTTTAACTTTTCATTTGTATGGGGGCTTATAACTAAAGAGTTTGCCTTACATCTTGGAGGAGACTTGGGACTTGGACTTTCAGAAATGCTGAAACTGTTAGAGACTTTGGCAACTCTTGCAGATGGACTAAATTTCTTTTGCATAAAGGGATGTACATGAGTCTTGGTTTAAAGAAATGTGTCTGGTGGCCAAGTTGACAAAGGGTGGATTGTTATGGTTTAGACATTGTGTCAACTTGGAGAATCTAGAGGTTTGGCTGAGTGACTCAGCAGGAAGCCAGGGTGCTTACTTTGTATACATCCTGATCCTGTGGAAGAGGAGGGCATGGAGGTTATGTGAGTGTTACACATGCCCTGGGTGGGGGTCACCTGTTTACAATGGAAGGGAGAGAAAGAGGCTGCTTGCAGCCATTCCTCTCTTTTGCTGGTTGTTTTTGCTGTGCTCTGTTGCCATGAACGTTTGCCTTTTCCCATGTGCCACTCTGCCTCAGAACCAGTCAAGTATGGACTGAAACCTCCACAGACTGTAAGCTAAATAAACCTTTCCTTCCTTCATTTTGAGCATTGGGTGTTTTGTCTCAGCAACACGAGAAAAGTAACCAAGACACCAGGGTATTTTCTTTTTTAAAAAAAATTGATTTCAATTTTGAAGAAAAACACTGAAGTTGAATTCGGTTATGCAAGCCTGGGCGACAGTCAAGAACTGCTTAAGTGGAGTTGGAGTTCTGATTCTAAATTGTTTTTTGGATGATCTTACTATTTTTTCATAACTCATATGCAGTACTGTATTGTATAACAAAGCATAAAACTACAGTACAGTATTATACAACAGAATCAGCAGAAATTACAGTACTGTGTAAACAAGGTGTACTGTATGAAAAAGCTATTGAAAATCTATAAACAAGATGTACAGAACTGTACCAAAAAAAGACATGTTGTAAATCTGAAGTTGTTAAACAAGTAAGTTATTAAATGGGAAATCTTTACAGACTTTCATAGACATTGTTCGTTGGATATTTTTGCATTTTTCTTAGACATTGTTAAGTTTTTTTCTAATATATTTGGGAATTTCATGTGAATTTTCAAATATACTAATGTAAAATTATTTGATTTTCATATGAAAAATGGGTTTGTAAACCTGGGCAATGACCTAAATTTTGATCACGATATTTCATTTTGCAATTTTTTTTTTCTTTTTGACCAAAATTTTTTTAGAAAACCTGAATATTTTTATCATGATCTTAAAACTATCTTCTTTTTCTTTTATTTCTATATCTAACTTTAATGTTTTTTATAGCAGCCTGAGTGCATTAAGATAACTAGAAAGAGGACCTTTGTTGACTAATAATGTTTACTATGTCCTTTGTGTCAGGGAGAGAAGATAACAGATCAAGTGTTTTCAATGCTGATTTAGACCAACATAAACTGTAAAAATTAGGAACCACCACATCTACTTGGTACATGTATTAGAATAGGTTGGGTAAGGCTGAGGTAACAAATATAACCCCAAACCTCCATGATTGGCAGAATAAAGGTGTATTTGGCAGTCACTCAAAGTCTGCAGCACATTAGCGGCCTCCTGAAGGACTGGGCCATCTGTAAGTTTGGCTCTGAAGTCTCCATGGCCAAGAAGGCGTACATGGAGGCAGTGGGAGATGTTTTCTAGACCCTCTGTGAAATCAGTGCATATCAATGAAACCTCTCATAGGGTGGAATCCAGCCACAAGGCCCGAAACGTGGGTACTGAACAAACATCAATGTGCTCTGCTAAGGCAGAGGAAGGCAACAGTGTGCTGACTGAGAATTTCATCTGGGACATGGGATGAAAACCATTCAATTAGACTGAAGTATAAAAGAAGATGAAAATGAAGTTCAACCAATGAGAACAAAGTTACAACTACAAACTGGTGGTGAGCCAAGACCCAATTAAAAAAAGCCCAAACCTAGAGTTTCAGTCTTCTGTCCTAACATTTAGTAGTGTGAAAATTAAGATTCCAGTAGAAAACAGAATCCAACACCAATCGCTCAAGAGGTTTTCATAAAAGATTACTTGTAAAGCTTTCCAGCAGAGTTGAGGGAATCAGTAATGGCTGATAAGGCACCCACAAGCCAAGAATCTTTTGAGTCTATAGTGTGTTTCTAGCAGGGCAAGGAGAAGACCCTGGTGCTCCTAGATGGCATGAACACGGAAATGTAGAAGAGCACAGGAGCTGCCATGCTGGTGGGAAGCAGCCAGTGCCAAGAAATATGCCCAGAAAACAGGAGCAAGAAGGAAATGGCCTGCCCACTCTCTCTTTTCCAGCCTCCAGTCTGCTACCAATCCCTACCACAGACTGCAAAACCAGAAGCCAGTGGGTAAGCAAACCAGGGTAGGATGGTCTGTGTAAGATCACTGGCCTCACCAGGAGTAAGCAAAGCAAAACTGGAGGGGGAGAGGGTGCGATTCATAAGACACAGATAAAACAGATGAGAACTAGAAGAAAGCCTTTGCAGAAATGTAAGATTTATCAACCCCACTTTAATGAGCCATCTCCTGTTTAATTATTCCAATTGGCTGGATTCCTAGGTTGGTTGTTCAAGTACCGAAAAACCACTGTAATGGCAATCTGTAGACAATGAAATCCTCCTAGCAAAAACATCATCTAAAACTAATATACTCCTATCAAAAAGGCTCCAGGACCATAAAAAAGAGGGCCATTTCAAGGGAATGGAGAATTTTCCTAAGTCATCTGTATATTTATCTATCAAGTCAACAAATGTCTGTACGTACACCTAGTGTCTTACCTTACACCTAGTGAAGTGTAAGCACTTCACTAGGCGCTGAGAATGCAATGTTACACAGGTCAATTAAGGTCTCTTCTCACTCGGGGTGTATAACCTATGGAAAAGGCTGGCATAGGGTAGGCAAGGGTAGGACGTGTTTGGAGAGAGGGCATGCACCTGGTCAGAAAGAGCCTTGGAGGTCATGGTAAGGAGTGAGTGTTTTACTCTAATTTCAATGGAAAGTCGCTGAAGCCACGACGCTGTTTTCTCAGTACAGCTAGAACACCATGACCCATTTAGGGTTCATTTCTTTCCTGCAGCTGTGCAGCTGAAGAATTGGTAAGAGGCATGGGTGGAAGTGGGTGCTACTTAGAAGACTGTTTCATGATCCATGAAATACAAATAACTAAATGGATTGTGGTTGCAGTAGAAATAGAAATGCACAAAATCAAAGTGCATCTTCCAGGCAGGTTGTACTTGTTACAGCTCACTAAGACCAAAGCTAAGATTGGGCTCCAGCCTAGAAAAATCTTCCTAAATCCGTGAGTCATATATATGTATATATATAGCCAAACTGGCTTCATAGATGGTCTCCACTCTTAGTATTGTACCTTTGTGAATTCACTGGATGTGTTTATTTTCGAAGGCTGCTATTAAAAAATTTGGTAGCTTGAAACAACAAAAATTTATTTTCTACAGTGCTAGAGGCCAAAAGGGCAAAAAGTCCCTGGGATTGGTGCCTCCTGGAGCCCGGACGGGGAATGTGTCCCATACCTGTCTGCCCATATCAGGAGACTGCTGCAGTTCGTGTGTCGTCTCAGCCCCTGCTCTGTCTTCACACACCCTTCTCGCCTGTGTGTCTTTGAGTGTCAAATCCCCCTTCCCTTCCTCTCATAGGGTCAGTGGGTTTGGGGTCCACTCTGAGCCTAGGATGAGCTCATCCCCAGATCTCAGTTACATCCACAGAGATCCTATTTGCAGGGCTCATTCCCAGGGGCCAAAAGGCAGCACCATCTGAGAGACTGCACAACCCATACCCTGAACTTGTGTTTTCCTGTGCGTCATGTGAGAAATCTGTCAACCCAAAGCAAATCAGATTAAATGCTGCTCCTGAGTATCATTTGTAAAGCAAAGTGGTACGTAAATGTCTATTATTAACATACTAAAAATTCATTTTACTCATTTGAAGGGCAGATTTTATGTAGTTAATATATTGTCTTAGCCATGTTTTCTCACAATGAATTTTTAATGATATAACAATAAAAGTATTTATATCACATTTGCTTTTATCTAATGCATAATTTTAGCACTTGCCTATAAGCACATTGTTATGGTTAATACATTGTGTCAACTTGGGAAATCTAGAGGTTTGGCTGAGTGACTCAGCAGGAAGCCAGAGTGCTTGCTTTGTAAACATCCTGAGCCTGTGGGAATGGAGGGCATGGAGATTGTGTGAGAGCTACATGCCCCCTGGGTGGGAGTAGGTTGTTTACAATGTAGGGGAGAAAAGGAGGCTGCTTGCAGCCATTTCTCCCTTTTGCTTGCGGTTTTTGCTGTGCTCTGCTGCCGTGAACAGTTTGCCCTCTGCCATGTACCATTCTGCCTCAGAACCAGCCAAGTAAGGACTGAAACCTCCACAAACTGTAAGCTAAATAAACCTTTCCTTCCTTCAATTTGGGTGTTGAGTATTTTGTCTCAGGAATGAGAAAAAAGTAACCAAGACAGAATTTGGTACCGGGAGTGGGGCCGTTGCTGTTACTATACCTGATCATGTGGTTCAAGAATCTTTGGAAATTGCTTGTGGGAAGAGTTTGGAAAGGTTCAGAGATGTCGCCTGAAAGGGAAGCACTGGAATGCCTTCGGCTGTTCTGTATGGGAGATTATGGTCAGACCTCAGAAGACCAGAAGGCTGTTAGAAATCCTGCCAGTAAAGACTGGATTTGGAAGGTTTCTGATGGGAAGAACTGCATTGGTAGTTGGACTCCAAATGATGTATGTTATGGCTTGGCAGAAAGTTTGTCTGCATTTTGCTCATGTCCAGAGACCGCCTAAGGCAGAGATTAAGGCTGGCAACGAACTGATTAATCTGGCAAAAGAAATTTCAAGGCAGTCGAATGTTGGGGCAGTGGCATGGTTATTTTTGGCAGCTTTTAGCCAGATGTATATTGACAATCAAGAGCAAAGAGCCTAGCAGGATGATTTAAAATGTGAGTTTGGCCAGAAAGGAAGCTCCAGTAAAACTGTGGACTGCAAAGATAAGGCCAAGGTGATCTCTATTGCTATAAAGGAACAAGAGAATGGAAAAGATGACCTGAGGGTATCACAAGAAGCAAGTCTCCACCCTTTGCAGCCTCAAAACTGTAAAGGTGAGAGACCTTGCCTTGAGAAGGAAGCCAAAGAGTGCCATGTTCCAGAATGGCAGCAGCGGCGGCCGCACCAGGTTCCAGAATGGCAACAGCATAGAGAATTTGCTCCTCAGAATTGGATTCAGTCTGCTCAGCGATCTAGGCACTTGACCCCTATGGCCAAGAGAGAGGAAAGTTTGGCTACTGCTCCAGGCGGCAGCAGACCTTGGCATCATCCACATGGCCCTGGCATTAGGTGCAAGGAAAATGCAAGAGTTCTGAGGTTAAAGAGGCTTCCACCCAGATTTCAGAAGGCCTGGGAGGCCAGGCAGTGTGCCCCTGAGAGGGCAATTTGTGAAGCTGTGAGTGTGAAGCAGAAGGTGCATGGGAGACCTCAGAAGTTTAAAAAAGCCAGGATCGTGGATCAAGTGAGGAAAGCTGTAAGGAGGGAGCAAAGCAGGCGTAAGAGAGAAGCCATGGAGGCTGTAACCACCAGAAGTGCCATAGGGGTGGATTCACGCAAGCCCTTTGGAGCTTACAATGTGCCACAAGTTGCTTCAGATGCTGGATGTAAAATTACAGGACACAATGTTAGCCCTGCTGGATTTTGGACTTGCTTTGGTCCCAATGCTCTATATTACCCTGTTGGTGCCTTTTGGAATGATAATGTTTGCTTTGTGCCTTTAAATGTTGGAAGTGTTTAATTTTCATTTGTATGGGGACAAAATGTTATGGTTCTAACATAAGCATGTCTTTTTATCTGAAAATTGGTTTAAGGAAATGTGTCTGATTCCCAAGTTGACAAGGGGTGGAATGTTATGGTTGATACATTGTGTCAACTTGGGAAATCTGGAGGTTTGGCTGAGTGACTCAGAAGGAAGCCAGGGTGCTTGCTTTGTAAACATCCTGAGCCTGCGGGAATGGAGGGCATGGAGATTGTGTGAGAGCTACATGCCCCCTGGGTGGGAGTAGGTTGTTTACAATGTAGGGGAGAAAAGGAGGCTGCTTGCAGCCATTCCTCCCTTTTGCTTGCGGTTTTTGCTGTGTTCTGCTGCCGTGAACAGTTTGCCCTCTGCCATGTACCATTCTGCCTCAGAACCAGCCAAGTAAGGATTGAAAACTCCACAAACTGTAAGCTAAATAAATCTTTCCTTCCTTCAATTTGGGTGTTGGGTATTTTGTCTCAGCAATGTGAAAAAAGTAACCAAGACACACATAAACATCTACATAAATATATATATAAGTAAACAGATATGAAAATATGTGAGCAAAAGACAAGACAGAGAGGAAGGAAGGGAGAAAGAGAAAGAAAGCGACAAAGAAGTCTATGAATTATAGACCATTTTCCTTCTCTATAGATGCTGTGGTTTGGGGGATATTGCAAGAAGAAACAATGTAATATATAGGACATATATTTTATAAGATTATTTACAATAGTCACCCAAAGAATCACATATAAGAAGGTGCAGGAAAGCTGTCCACACACTATAGACCAAAGAATCCAGCTGAGAGCCTGGATCCCATGGAAATGTCCTGCATGAGTCTAGCTGAAGACCTAGAGCTCATAACAGGAGGCCTAGAGCCCACAACAATAGCTCCTAGGGTCGCTTATCACCTAGATGATATAAAAGAGAAACGAGGAAGGACAAAGAGATTCCTATCCTTCAGCGGAGCTCCAGTCTCCACCATCAATTTGGATGTCGTCTCCTGGCTTCTAGTGCAGACTCTTTGGCTTCTGCCTTGGATCCTTCAACCTTCCATTGCAGACCCATCAGCCTGCTGATACAGACTTTCATGGAACACTGCAGTAACCTCCAGACCCTGAGCTGAATCCTTAGTCTTCAGTGTGCAGAAACCCTCATACAACTCAACAGTGTGTGCTTCCTCATATAACTCTTTGGCTGACCATTGTAAACCAATCTTGTAATTTCTTATATATTTGTACATCTTGTGTTATATCTATTTCTCTAGTAAAACCCTGATTGATACAATAAATCTGAATGTTCTAAAGAGAAAGGACATAGGCAAAATATTAAAAAGCAACAAGAAGTTAGTTTGATGCAGCACTGAGCTCAGGGCTGTTATATCTTTTCACTTCATCACTTCCCAAGCCAGTGACATTGACACCATTTTCCTGGCCTGTCACACTTAGGGTACAGAGGTTATAGAACTTGCTCAAGGTCCCTTGGATCCCAGAGGAGTAGCAACCTTAGGATTTGCACCTAGGCTGCTCAATAACTGGCCCACAGGAGGAGCTCGGTACACAAAGCAGCATCTGAGCAGCCCACCTGCATGGAACTCTGGGCAGGTGAGGTGTGCACATGCACTCCACCCTGATACTTTGGGACAGGGAGGAGCTCGGTACACAAAGCAGCATCTGAGTAGCCCGCCTATATGGAACTCTGGGCAGGTGAGGCATGTGCATGCGCTCTGCCCTGATACTTTGGGACAGGGAAGGAGTTCACCTGGGAAGCAGCACCTGAGCAGTCTTCTGAGTGGAACTCTTGGCAGAAAGCTTAAGGGGCACTTTCCTGCAGAGAGGGAGCCCAGCTTGGTGGTGCCATTGGAACAGCTTTTGCAGCTGACCTTTGCCAGGTGAGCTGCCTGGATAATTTGTACCTCAACACTTTTCATGTGACATCCAAAATGACAAGACAGATGAGCAAAATGCAGTCTCAGAACCCAACCACACCCAGAACAAGTCCCGGACACAATGATATAGGAGAACTAGGAAGCAACATACCTGCAATTTCTGAAACGATCACATCTGAAGTAAAGAAACAACTCCATCAGGCCATAGAAGAGATTAAAGTAGAAATAATCTCTCAGGCAAAAAATGAAGTGAAAATAATAATGGAAGAAATACTCCATGCATATAGAGAAGAAACAGATAAAAGAAAAGAAGAACATAGGAAACAAATGGAAAAGTTACATGAGCAATTTAGGAATGAATTACAACAAATGAAACAGACTCAAAGAGATTGCCAGGAAAGGAAAGCTTCCACTGAAAGGTTGCAAAACTGCTTCAGTGAAGCCAAAGATAAAACTTCAGATCTTGAAGACAGCATGGCAACTAGTGACCGTGAAAGGAAGGATCTCTTACAGTCATCAAAGATTCAGGAAAAATCAATCCAACAGCTACAAGATGACACAAAAAGAAATAATATCCGAGTAGTAGGAGTCAATAAAACAGCAGGAGGCAACACAAATGATATGAAAAGAATGTTTGCTGAAATAATAGCAGAAAATTTCCCAAGCATGGTAAAAGATACTGAAGTGCAGTTAATTGAGTCATATAGAACCCCAATGAGCCATAACCCAAATAAAACCACACTCAGACACATAATAGTCAAGATCCCAGACAACTAGCAAAAGAACACAGTATGAAAAGCTGCTAGAGAAAAGAAACAGATCACCTATAAAGGAAAGCCCATCAGAATAACAGCAGACTTCTCAACAGAAACCATGAAATCAAGAAGAGCTTGGAGTGAGGTATTACAGATTCTGAGACAAAACAGCTTCCAACCCAGACTGATGTATCCTACAAAACTATCCTTAAAATTCAATGGACAAATAAAGTATTTCCACGACAAAGAACAACTGAAGAACTTCATGAGTGCCAAACCAACATTACAAAAAGTACTAAAAGATATTCTAGATAGAGAAAAAAGAGATCACAATCTCAAGAACAACAATAGAAAGGAACCCTCGAACAGAACAAGCAAGTAAATAGACAGGAAAAGTAAGAAAGCAACAAGAAAATAGCATGACAAACATAAGCCAACATATAACAGTCACAACCATTAATGTAAATGGCCTCAATTCACCAGTCAAAAGAAACACATTGGCAGAGTGGATTAAGAAACAAAATCGAATGATATGCTGTATACAGGAAACACATTTTACTCAAAAGGAAATCCACAGACTGAAAGTTAAAGGTTGGAAAACAATTCTCCATGCAACAGGTCCCCAGAAAAAAGCAGGGGTAGCTATTATGTTTGCAGACAATGTACACTTCAAACCGAAAACAATTAAAAGAGATAAAGAAGGCCACCACATACTAGTTAGGGGAAAGCTGTAAGAGGAAGAGATAACAATCCTAAACATTTATACACCAAACACTGGAGCACCAAACTTTATAAGTCAAATCTTAACAGACATAAAAAAACAAATAATAACACTATTGTAATAGGGGACCTAAACACCCCTTTGACGCAAAGAGACAGGTCAACTGGACAAAAACTCAGCAAAGAAATAACAGACCTGAACCAAAGGTGCAAACAAATGGACTTAATAGATGTATACAGAGTATTCCACGCCACAACATCAGAATATGCATTTTTCTCAGCTGCACATGGGTCTTTCTCTGAAATAGACCACATGCTAGCCCACAGAACATACCTACCAAAATGCAAAAGAATTGAAATTATCCCATGCATATTATCTGACCACAGTGCAATGAAATTGGAAATTAATGACAAAGGGAACTCCAAAAACTCCATAAACGCTTGGAAATTAGACAACCTTCTGAATAACCAATGGGTCACACAAGAAATTAAATAAGACATTAAAAAACATGTACAAACATATGAAAATCCACATACAACTTACTGGAACTTGTGGCATGCAATGAAAGCAGTCCTCAGAGGCAAATTTATAACAATGAACTCACATATAAAGAAAACAGAAAGAGACCAAATAAATAGCCTAATGCTACACCTCAAACTTTTAGAAAAAGAGGAACAAGCCAAACCCAAAGACCAAAGAAAGGAGGAGGTTATAAAACTCAGGGCAGAAATGAATACAATTGAGACAAAGAAAACATTACAAAAATAAGTGAATCAAAGAGGAGATTCTTCAAAAGAATATATAAAATTGATAAACCCCTATCCAGTCTTATCAAAAAAAGAAAGGAAAGAACTTAAATTCATGCGATAAGGAATGAAAAGAATTAAATCACTACAGATCCCACAGAAATTCAAAAGATCATTCATACCTACTTTGAAAATCTTTACTCCCACAGGATAGAAAACTCAAAAGAAATGGACAGATTCCTAGAAATGTATGAATTACCAAAATTGAATCAGGAAGATACAAAAATCCTGAACAACGCAATATCAAAAAATGAGATTGAAAATGTCATTAAAAACTTACCAACAAAGACCAGGCCCTGATGGATTCACAGCAGAATTCTATGAAACATTCAGAGAAGATTTAATGCTAACACTGCTCAAACTCTTCAATGAAATTGAAAATGAAGGAATTCTCCCTAACTCATTTCTGGAGGCAAGTATCATACTGATACCAAAACCAGAGAAGGACCCAACCAAGAAAGAGAACTATAGGCCAATCTCCCTAATGAACATAGATACAAAGATACTCAATAAAATACTAGCAAATAGAATGCAGCAAATCATAAGGAAAATTATACACCATGACCAGGTTGTCTTCATTCTAGGAATGCAGGGATGGTTCAATATTTGCAAATCAATTAATGTAATACATCACATCAATAGAGCCAAAGACAAAAACCACATGATCATCTCAATAGATGTGGAAAAAGCTTTTGATAAAGTCCAACATGCATTCATGTTAAAAACACTAGAAAAAGCAGGAGTAGGTGGCCTTTACTTCAATCTGATCAAAGCCACTATGTCAAACCAACAGCCAACATCAAACTAAATGGACAAAAACTGAAAGCTTTCACTTTAAAGTCAGGAACAAGACAAGGATGTCCATTGTCACCACTCCTATTCAACATAGTTCTGGAAGCACTAGCCAGAGCAATTAGACAAGAGAGAGAAATAAACGGAATAAGAATAGGAAAGGAAGAAGTAAAACTATCACTATTTGCAGATGACATGATAGTTTACATGGAAGACCCCAAAAACTGCACAAGAAGACTCCTGGAATTAATTGACAAGCTCAGAAGAATAACTGGATACAAAGTCAACACTCAAAAATCAATAGCATTCCTATACATGAACAACAAACAGACTGAGAGAGAAATTAAGGAAACCATACCTTAGCATCCAAGAAACTGAAATATTTAGGAATCAATCTAACAAAGGATATAAAGGATTTATTCAATGAAGTCTACAGTACTCTGAGAAAAGAGACTGATGAGGATTTCAGTAAATGGGAAAACATCCCCTGCTCCTGGTCAGGAAGAACCAACATTGTGAAAATGGTCATACTATCAATGCAATGCATACTATCAATGCAATAGATTCAATGCAATTCCCATTAAACTACCATTAGCATACATTACAGATCTAGAGAAAACTTGCCTAAATTCATCTGGAACCATAAGAGACCCAGAATAGCAAAAGCAATCCTTGGAAACAGGGACAAGTCAGGTGGAATCACAATCCCTGACATGAAATTATACTACAAAGCTAGTGTAATAAAATCAACCTGGTACTGGCTCAAAAAAAGACCTGAGGATCAATGGAACAGACTGGAAGATGCAGCCATAACCACAAATACACTCAGCCACCTAAGATTTGACAAGGGAGTCAAACAAACACACTGGAAAAAAAGATAGCCTGTTTAATAAATGGTGCTAGAAAAATTTGCTGCCTCTTGTCAAAGACCGAAAATAGACCCAAATCTATTACCATGCACCAAACTCAAGTCAAAATGGATTACAGATCTCAATATTGAAATAGAAACACTAAATCTATTGGAAGAGAAAGTAGGTAAGAATCTTGAAGACCTAGGAGTAGGCAGAGAGTTCATAAACAAAAATCAAACTGCAAGGGAAACACTTCAAAGAATCAATAACTGGGACCTCATCTTACTGAAAAGTTTTTGCACATTTAAAGAAATCACCAGCAAAGTAAAAAGAAAACCCATAAATTGGGAAAAAATTCTAACCACCTGTCCCTTGGACGAAGGTCTTCTATCTAGAACAAACAAAGAATTAAAAAACATGTATCTGTCCAAATTCAAAGACTCAATCCACAAATGGGCATCTAAGATGAATACACACTTCTCAGACAAAGAAATACAAATGGCAAATAAATATATGTGAGAAATTGTTCTACATCTTTAGTCATTCGAGAAATGCAAACAAAAACATTGAGATTTCATCTCACCCCAGTAAGGTTGGCCAGTTTTAAGAAATCATCCAATAACAAATGCTGGCAAGGCTGTGGAGAAATAAGAACTGTTTTGCACTGATGGTGGGAATGCAGACTGGTGAAACCACTGTGGAGAGCAGTTTGGAGATTCCTCAGCAAACTAGGTCTAGAGGCACCATTCAAACTAGCTATTCCCCTTCTGGATATTTTCCCAGAAGATCTGAAAACATCATGTCACCGCAATATATGTGCACCCATGTTTATAGCATTGCAATTTGTAATAGCTAAATTGTGGAAGCAACCCAAACATCCATCCACAGAGGACTGGTTAAAAATCTGTGGCATTTTTATATGATGGAATATTTCTCAGCTATAAAGAAAGACAAATTTGAGGCTTTTATAGGCAAATGGTCACAATTAGACACCATACTCGTAAGTGAAACAAATCAGAGGTACATATACAAGCAAAGTATTGTATCACTAGTATAAGAACCTGAAAGTGTGAATATAAATTAGGAGGTATGAAGGGAATCTGCTCAAAAGTAAACAACAAATCGGATGAGGGAAAGGAGAAAAGGAAGAAACGGACAGATGTGTATGTATGTATGTATGTGCAGGATGGCTAACATGGTTCCACTATTGTCTTATGTCGCTTTATGGTAAGGAATAGTTGATGATTGGTTGTTTGATCAAGATTTATGTCTATATGTGTTTTCCTGAGCATACACTTTGAAGTTATCAATATGTAATACAACAACCATTGTTAATTCTCTGTCACTTTGTCTATAATTCAATTTTGATTGTATTGTTCTTGTGCTACTTTGTGTCTCTTTGTTAATGTTTTCCTTTTTTGTTGTTGTTGTTCTTTTTCTTTTATACTTTAAAAAATAAAAATAAAATAAAATGAAAATAACTGGCCCACAGTGCTTGAAACCACCATACTGTATTGCTGCTTGATAGAACCGAGACCAGCGTGGAACCAGAACAGACCTTCTGACACAGGAGAAGTCTTTATTAGGGGGAACGGCAGAGGTGGATAGCAGACTGCATAGCAGACCAAGGCAGTGGTAAGATGAGCAAAGCATGGGCTTTTAAACTCTTTTCAGGGGTGGGTGTCAGTGGACCAGAATAGCCCAGGGAGTGCAGGGTGTCCATGGGTCAGAACAGTCCAAGCAGGTTGAGCTGGACAAGAAAAACCCAAGCAAGGTGAGCTGTTCTTCAGAGTCCTGCCAAAGCAGGCAAGGGTGGGTTTGGCTTTTGTGGCCGAGGGGAACTGAAGTGGAACAGGTGAGGGAAGGAAAGAAATATTGAGAGTTAAAGTTTTCCCAGGAGGAGGGCTGGCTGCCTTGTGACTTATCACTGCTTCGCTCCTTTTTATTAAGTATTCTTTCATTCAGCCAACAAACATCTATTGGGTGCCCAGAATGATTTCCAATTACTCTTTGGAGTTGATGAAACAGGGTGCTGTAATAAAGTACAGCTGGACTCGAGCTTGAGAAGGGATGTGAACTGGACCATGAAGGAAAAGGCCATTTGAGAAAGATCTCGGGAAAGAACACTCCAAGCAGGAAGAAGAGCAGGTGCAAAAGCCCTAAGAGAGAGCTGGAAATGTGTAAAGAGGAGCAGGAGGCCAAGGCAAGAATGCACAGGCCACAAGGCATGGGCACTAAGGAAGTGGGCTCGAGTGGTCCCTGTGAGTGGGGCGAAGGTAAGACGGAGAGCAGCTTTCCCTCTGAGAGCAAGCTAAAGCAGTGATGTATCAATTCACGATCTTCAAAAACACCTGGGCTCCTTCCTTGGGGAGGAACTCTAAAGTTGACACATTTGAGATCTGTTTCAATGCTATTGCTTTCTTCTAAGAGAGAGCTGCTGGCAGCTGAACTAAGTGGGTAGTGACAGAGAGAAGTCAGTTGATGTGAGCGTGTGTTCTTCATGGACTTAGATATGATTAGTAAGGGAAAGAGAGGAATCAACAATGCCATCTTGGCTTGGGGCTTGATTAAATGTGTTGTTGCTTCACCTCAAGGCACCAAGCCTTAGCGGGACTGGCTTTGCTGCTTGCTGTAGCCTCCCCCATTCCTACCACATGTGAGATTCTAAACCAGTCCTTCTTCCTCCCTCCCCTTGTTCCCAAACCTCACACTACTTTTCTTTATCTCTCTCTCTTTTACTTACACACACACACACACACACACACACACACACACACACACTGTCTAGGCTTCCCCTGTCTAACCTCATGTATGATCCATCCCCTTCCAGTGATTTAGACCCACAGGTCCCGTAACATCAGAACACGAGTTCTGGGAATACCTCTGAGATCACCATCTCCAACATCTTCAGTTCACAGATGGAAAGCAGAAAAGCCCAAGGGAGAATTTTCTCTGATCAAGTTCTAGTACTGTGGCAAAATCAGGAAGGAAATCTTGGTTCCCAAATAAAATCTCCTCTCTCTTAATTCAAGCTGACCTCTAAATTTCCCTGGTCTGTAGAGTCTCACTTCTCAGCTGGTCCTCCTCTGTCCCTTCTCCACCTCTCTGCCTCTCTAGAGAAGGTCAAACACTGTGTCATCATTTGGCATGGCACACAGAGCTGGCTGCATTACACAGAGCTGCTCAATACCCTCAGGGGCTGGCTGACTGATTATGCGGAGTCCCACATTTGCATACCTAACCTCTCACGCTTTTAAGTCTACCACCTGAGTCTCGGTTGCAGTCAGGTCCATCTGGCTCTACTCTAACAAAAAAGTAAAATGTTGCCCATTATATATCTTTATTATTATCAGTGCTGTTACCATCTGTTCAGCCTGTCATAAAGGAAGTTGTCATCTCTGTAGTCTTTCATTTCTGTTATCATGTCAACACAAACCGAGTGAGCCTTGGGTCCAAGATGCTATTTGTTACTCGATCCTGGACATCTCATTAGTGATCGGTGACCTAATCCTTTTAATAAGCCTTCCAAGAAAGCTTCCTCCTCACACTCTCCCTCAGGAAGAGATGGGACATGGTAGGGAGGGCAGTGGAGAAGGCTGCTGACTTCTCAGTAAATACTGGGCTTACAACAAGCGGGTCTTGGCCAAGCAGGGTCGTGTTCGCCAGTACTTATGGAACATGGCCAGGCTTTGCCCTCCAGTCACTCCCAAGGATGTAAAATGCTTGTGCCTTGCATCCGCACCCATCTGACACCGCCGCTGCTGCTGCTGCTACCTTATTGCAGAACGCAGTCCTTGGGCTTCCAAGTGGAACCAGAGAGAAGAAACTCTGCTCACAGCCTGGTCTCCCTCCCACCGCCAGTCTCTCCCCAGGTTACCCAGCTCCCTCTGGACCAAACCCATCTCTGCACTGCCCAGCTTGTTACTTTCCCACACTGCTTTGCTACGCCTCTTCTCTAAATGTCCTGTAACAAATGGCAGTTTAAACACACATTGTACCCCATGGATGTTTTCATAAGTGACATTTCAGGAAGTAAGTATGCTAATAACTAGATTCACAAAGCTGTACACCTAACAAGCTAAGAGATCTGAGTTAGAAGCCAGGCAGACCAGAGCAGAGCTCTGATCTTCTCTGTATGATGACTGGGCAAAATGTTAACCTCTCCAAGCCTCCATTTCTTCATCGATTATTTAAGAAATAAAAATATCTCGGCATAGGGCTGTTAGAATCCAAGGACATGATTTTAAACACATGCAATCACTTCAGTATAGTGCCTGGTATGTAGTGACCCCTCAATAATTACTAGCTGCTCTTGGTATCACCGGTGTTGTTGTTATAAAGCAACCAAATGTCCCTAGAAGGTGTAATAGTGATGGACAAAATAGGAACGAGAGTCTCTTCAATGACATTTTAGTTTAGAGGAAGGAGCAAGGAACTCTGGGAAACTGGAAGCAGCACAATGACTGTGGGTGGTAAGACCAACTGAAGAGCTAATCAAGCAGCATCCTGATAAGTGGAGCAGAAGATGCGATTCATTGTCTAGAAACTTTATCTTGCCACAAAAATAATCAGGCTCTCTTACAAAAAAAAAAAGAGTTTAAAATCTGGTCACTAAGCAAGGTTTTGAACAGCAAATACAGATGGACAGTAATATTTACGGTCAATTTACCAGAATCAGGTATCAGATGACCTCTGACACCAGCCATTGCTTACTAAAGAGCTAATTAGCTGTAAAAATGAGGTGACAAATCAATTGTATCAGCACAAAGGACGAATTTGTCATCTGGGATCTCTCTGGTGGTAAGACCAGCCATTACAGCTTCTGGGTGGCTTTTGGCCTACAGAAAACTCACTTTAGGGAGGAAGGAGGTGGGAACCAAGTGTGAAGACAATCAGGAGTGCCTCCTTCAGAGTTACGGTGTGACACATACATTCCCTCCCAGCCCAGAGACACCAGTCTGAGTCCCCTGGTAGAACAGAGAATTGTTACTTACTTATAAACACCAGGAACATGGTCTTTCTTTAAGTATTAATAAAAATGCTACCAATCACTATGTTTTCTCCTGTTTTGGTCAGCAGGACTTTAATGTCTACCATTCATAGTTTTTTTTTTCCCCCCGATTCTGAAATTCATATGTGTTCATGGGAAATGTCAGAAATCAGGGATAGAAGAAGGAAAAATTCACCTACAATTCCTCCACTTCAAAATAATCATTATTAAGATCTTGACATTTTGGTATTGTTTTCTTATGTTACTTCGTAAAGAAAGTTTAGAGTCACACAGTACACACAATTTGAAATCTTTCTTGCCTTCACATTCTATTCCAAACAGCATCTCTTTGTGTTATTAACTATTTTGTTATATGATTTAAACCATTTTAAATCATTATAATTCCTAGGTTTCCAAGTCCTCCAACTTTCAGAAATCACCTTTTCTTTGATGCTGAAATAGCAGTGATCTCCCTAGTTTGATATGCAAGATATTCAGATTTTCTTAGCCAGTACTGAGAGTTCCCAAAGCAAGCTTGCCCAGCCATTCCAAAAAACTGTCCTTGTGACATTTGTCTCCATATCCTATGCCTGCACTATGAGTGGGCACTATCATTACTCCCTGTTCTGGCAGGGACCCTCAGCCCAAGACACCAGGGCTCCCTTTCTCCTAGAGGAAACATAGCCATCACCAATCATGCCAGGATGGGTAGAGGACACAAGCTGCCTTATTCCTCTGACCCAATGTGAACACACGCCTCTGCCCTTTATCCCTGAAGTCCAGCTAAAATCAGGCTACAAATTACAGGGGATTTTAGTGAAAAACTATGGTTAAGGATTTACTAGCTACTAATGAGTTTTTCCAGGATTCTTCACATGCACAAGCCACAAAGGCCATTTATAGGTAACTCTAGTCCCAAAGTCTAGCCCTACTCTCCCATTTGGCTTCAAAGAAGAAGTTATTTCTTCCCTCACTCTAAGATATTCCAGATCTTCCCTAGAATGATGTTTGAGAGTAGAAAGTCATTATACACATGCACGAGGGCACACACTCAGGAGAAAACACCATCCTCACTCACAGGCTATGGACTGGCATCTGATCACAGGAATTAACTGTGCACTTCCCAAAGTTAGTATTAAGCATGTTAACTAGCACTATGCTGACACCAAACCAAGTAGTTATTCCACATCTTTATTTGTAAAAAGTCAACTACAGGTTCCTCCCGGTTTTGTTCTAGTTCTACCAAGTGGAAACCAACCACCGAAACCTAACCATGCACATGCACCTTTCAAGAACTACAAAAGTTTTAAAGAACCAACAATATGCAATTTTTATTAAAGCAAAGAGCATTTCTGTTATTTTGCAAACTCAGTGTCTATTAAAACACACATGCGCACACACACACAAACTTAAAGAGATGGGACACACTATATCTTATCTCTGGCATCTGCATCCACGTTCATGGTAACTTCATAGCACCCCTCTCCAAAGGACAACTGAGAAATCCTCTCTCTACATGTGATGCCTCTACTTCTAAATAAAAACTATTATCAGTAATTAAATGATGCCTCTGCAGGATCAAAACCATTTAAAGATCTTTGATGTATATTCTTCCATAGATTGAACTGTGTCCCTAAAAGAGATACATTCAAGTGCTAACCTGTGAATGAGACCTTACTTGAAAAGGATCTTTGCTAATAGAATTAAGGTAGGGAGCACTGATTAGGATAGTCCCTGGCCCAATGGCTGGGGTCTTTATTAAAAATCAAGGACATTTTGACACAAACACTGAGGACAGAATGTTACATGAGGAAGACATTCAGCAGAAAGGATGCATCTACAAGCCAAGGAACTCTAAGAGTTCCCAGCAACCCCCAGGAGCTGGGAGAGAGGGTGGAACAGAATTTCCCTGGGCACCTGCAGAAGGGAGTGGTGCTGCTAGGAGTTTGGACTTCAGACTCCAGACCTGTGAAAGGGTAAATTTCTCTATTCCTGGACTGTGATAATTTGTTATGACAGCTCTAGAACACCAACAGAACATATTTATGAAACCTCGTGTTTCTCAACAAGGGTGATTTTGCTCCCCAGGGGAAGTCTGATCATATCTGGGGAAGTTTTCGTTGTCATAACTGAGGGCGGATCTGCTGGTGTCTTGGTCAGTGGAGGTCACAGAAGCTGTGACAGGGCAGCCTCCAGGAGGGAGAACTACCAGCCCAAAGTGGCAATAATGCCAAAAAACAATCCCTTTAACTTGTCCCTTGCTCTCAGAGCCTCGGTGTCTTTCACATTCTTCACTGCTAAAAACAACATTGAAATGGGCATATTACTGGCCAAAGTTATTTCTTCAAGTACAATATATGTACACTTCTCTTGTTTTAATGGCCATCTTGATGTTTCTTACCATCTCATTGGAATTCTTTCAAACCAGACCAAGCATAAATAATAAGTACACGAATAAATAAAAAGTTGTAAACATTTTAATGGCAGTGGCATTCTGGGCACTTCCTAAGATTAACCTTTGATCTGTTCTAATATCTCTTTCAGAGTTCCTCCATCCCTAGTATCTAAGCAAGTATTTCTACCATAACAGCCAGCATTAAAAAGCAAAAGCAAAAATAAAACAAAAAGCAGTTTATTACCCTGAACAGTTTTTTGTTTTCTGAGATAGGGTCCCTATGTAGCCATGCTGGCCTCAAACTCACAGCAATCCTCCTGCCTCAGCCTCCTGTGCTGAGATTACAGGCAAGTGCCATCAAACCCAGCCTTTACCCTGATTTTTCTTTCTAAAAATCTTTGAATATAACAAATTTAAGTTTAAAATAGAAATTTCTAATTGTTTTATGAGAAAGAAATGGATCTAACTATGAAAAACAATAATATTGGAAAATATTCAGCACTGTTCATTTTAGAAATAGACAAGAGATGTGATTAATTGAGTGATGAATCACTGCTCACGATCTTACCTGGACTTTTCTATCTGCTCAGATGAAAGTCCTACTGCCCAGGTGTGAGCAGAGGTGTCTTCTGGGAGGTTGCAGGCTGCACACATACTGTATGTCTATGTAAATCTCTGTTTGGCCCCTTCTTTTCCTTCCCCTGCCATGTTCAGGCAGTCAGGGCCAGCCGAGGGTGTGGGGCAGATTACAGAGCACAAGCTCTGGGTCACACAACACACTGCTGTTATCTCTTGCAGCCTTGGGCACCGGCCTGGAAGAAAGCAAGCTCTCTGGAGGCGTCTAGGAGGTGCTATTCCATCTTCAGTTGAATCATCAGAATACACTCCTGGGCTATAAGCCAAAGGACATTACCTGAGCACATGAACTAGAAAACGTAATGGTCCAGGGACACAGAGGATGAGAACTAAAATGGTTAACTGAAATTTCATAAAAATCTTATGCCCACATAAAGTTAACCCAGGAAATGTAGAAGAAAGAATAAAATCTTAACTGAAGTACTTCTCATGATCCTAATGCTATTTTATTGTTATTTCAAGCTATCCATTTGGTAGTTCAAACTTGGGACAGAGATAGAGATATTACACATAACCTCAGCCATCAGAGCAATAGCCATCACTAAAACAAGGCCAGACAGGAGTTCCAGAGGGGCTGGTACTCTAGAAATATGTCTCTGGATACTTTTCTCTCACTGCTCGGGCAAAATATCTGATACCCACTATTAAGGAAGAAAAGGTTTATTTAGCTCACATTTTGTGGAGGTTTCAGTCCATACTTGGCTGGCTCCAAGACAGAGTGGCATATGGCAGGGGCAACTGTTCATGGTGGCAGAAAATAGCAAAAGCATCGAGAGCAAAAAGGGGGGAGCAAGTAAAAAGAGTAAGTTCTTTCCCTCCCTTATACTGTACGCAGGCTCCCCACCCCAGGGCGGGTATAGCACTCACACCCATAATCCCAGAATTGCACCATTTATCAGTCAAAAACTCTATAAGCCCGCCCCATGACTGCATGAGGCTTCGGGGGGACATCCAGACACAAACCATAACAAAAGACAATTAAAAACACACTGGAACCTCAGGAGGAGGATTCTAGCAAGCACTTTCTCAAAGTCACCCACACAGGCGAAGACAAAGCTACATCACCGCACCAGCACTTTGAAACATAGCTCAATTCTAAACCATGCTGTACATTCCAGGTACCATCTTGCAATTTTGTCATTGGACTTTACCAAGAAATCACTGTGGCTTGTGGCCAGGAGTCATTGAGGTGAAATGGATCACCCCAGTTTGCCAGTGGACCCCACTTTAAGCAAAGCAACCAACAGCACAGACATCTATGGCTAGTGCTTGTATTACCAGAAGAGAATTTACTGTGAATAAATACAAATAAATATTCTCCACAAGGATGCTTTAAAAAGTGGCTATCCCATGTGCCCGAATGTTTGTTTACTGTCCTTTAAGCCTCCAAGTTCACAGGCAGGAAATACAAGGAGCTGACTAAAGATTAGTCAAAACTGAAATTGAAGCACTTCTGAAATTATAATTATGAAAAAGTAATTACATTAAATTGACTCAGTGTTTTGGAAATGTGCCAAGTGCTTAAAAATGAATAATGCCTTTTACCATCTTCCTCAATACCTGTTAGCCAAAGTGACAAAGAGCATAAGTGAAGACGTTGCCACTGCTGAGAAATCTGCTATCACAGACTCAGAGCTAATCTGAAGCCTATCAACTGGTTTGTCTGACAGCTCAGTTCCCAAAAGTTTGAATGATTTGTTACTAGGTACCCAGATTTCCTGGCCATTTTCCATACCGTTTATTTCTTTATTTCTTTATTTATTTTTCAAATAGTAAGTAATGTCATTTTTGCAGAAAATATGAGAAATGCATGAAACTGTAAAAATTAGGCACAATCCATGTATCTCCTAAATTAACATTTCAATGTCTTATACACTGTATTTCAAAATGTACATTGTTTTGTAATTGTGGCTATTGTTTGGTAATCTGCTTTTGTTTTCATGTAATAATATTCTCTAAACTTTTCCATGGTTTTGAATATTATTTTACCATGATGTTACTGTTCTTAAAAATAACATAGTATTCCAGAAACAAAATACACAATAAATTATTGAAATGGACCCCTATAATACGCCATGTTAGACTATTTTTAATATTTTATTATTAGAAATGCTATGCTTAAGAGACATCACTCATTATGCACATTTCTATTTCTTTGGAATATATTATTAAAAGCTAGTGTCTTTGTCACTTTCCTCCTCGCTGGGGCAAATTTAAGGAGGAGACGCTTCCCTGGGCTCACAGTTACCGTCCATGGTCAGCCAGCAACAAGGCAGAAACAACATGCCAGAGGGCACAGGGCAGGAAACACCGCTACAGCACGAAGCAGAGAGCGGGAAGCATGCGCGGAGGAACCCAGAAGAGAGAGATGCCCTTCCAGTCCCGCCCCCAGGGACCCAACTCCTGGGACCACGCCCTGCCTCCTCATGAGTCATCTCTCCTCACCCCTTCAATCCTCTTCGAAAAACCCTGCTTAAGAGCAAGTGAGGCTGTGGGAAACAGTCTCCATTTGAACCATGAAAGTTAATTACTAGTTTAGATGGCAAATGCTTTTATATTAACAGGTCGAGCCTCCCCAAATGGTATCACTGTATCAAATTCTTCCACACTCCCATCAATAGTAGTCATCATTAATTTTAAAACTCTTTTCCTAATTGACAGGTAAGAAAATTGTTCTCTTCTTGCATCTGGTAATCTGAGCAACTTCGTTGAAGATAACAACATGTAATATAGCAACTACTGTTAATCTCTATCATTTGGTTTGAAACCCTGTGTCATTTCTAATGTCCCTGCTTTGTGTTGTTTGTATTCTGCTTTTGTTCTTTTTATTTTTGTACTATTTTCTTTAAAATAAAAAAGAAAATAAAGAAAATGATATCTTGCTGAGTTGCTTTGACTGAGGAACCTGACTTTATTTGCTTTAGCTTTATTAGCCATTTGAATTTTATACTTTTTCAATTGTCCAAAGCCAATCGATCTGCTTTTCAATTCATTACATATGTTCAAGGAATTAGGGTCTTGGCTCAAGGTTTATTTTGGTTTTGTTTGTTTCTACAGCTCTATCCTAGGGCTCTCCTAATGAATAATGTATGAAGGATTGCTTTATAATGAAATAGCTAAACAATTATTCAAACTTAGTTATTAGTAGCATAGCCAGGCCTAACAATCAGAACTCATCACTCCAAGAACAATGTCCTAATATCCTTCATTTTGGCTGCAAAAAGCTTTAACATAAACAAGTTTCAACAAGGCAATTAGTTCTGCTTTATTTCTGGGAAAACCAGCAGTACTAAATAATTAATCATTGCTTACGCCATTCCTGTCTTTGAAAAAATATTATATATATATATATATATATAATTAGTATATACTATACATAATATAATTAGCATGTTATATAATATAATTAGGATATTATTTATGTGGCCCACTGCACATGAAGGTTTCACTGGTTCTTCTGCAAAATTATCGTATTTTAATACTACCTTATGGAAAACTAATAATTCCATGAGTTTTCCCTCCTGCAAACCCAAGTTCAGACAAAAACACTACCTGAGGTCACACAGTGCTCCAAGCCCTGCTCATCCCAAGCAAGGTCCACACACATGGGTGCCTGAGCAGCCAGCTGGCTTCCAAAGAAATCTTGGTATCACTGCACAGCATAAATATACCCTGCTCTCCTCTTCTCTAGATCTTCTAGAAGGCTTCTTGACTCTTTGCAGCCATCCTGCATTTTCCTGAGCAGTACAGAAGACAGACAGTGAGTCAGATGTGCTGCTAAATAAATACAGATAGAACTTAGCTCTAAAGACAGAAGAGAATAGGAAAGAAGCCGTCTCCATTTAAAAACACAAACTTTAGCTGAAGTGCATTTAAGTAGCAGTTTTTATTCAAATGAAAGTACCCCTTTACCTCTATTTGCACCATGAAAGAGTGCCACACACACGGTGATGACTGCATTTGTAATAATAGCCCATTTGGATAGACTAGAAGGCCAAGACAAACATAAAATACAGAGAAGATCTCTTTAAGATTTTCTTGGCACTGCTGTTCCACAGAACTGGCGTCCTCTGGCGTGCTACAAAACTTGGGTGCCATTTCTCCACTGCAGACAGTACACTGTCCTTGTTGTTGCAGAAGCTGAAGTTTAAAGGGTGGGGAGGAAGAGAAGATGAATCGCCTTCCTTCTGCTTTCCCTTTCTAGCCCATCCAGGCTACACAGCTACTGGCTGGTGCCTCCCACACCCAGGCTGGAGTGTCCCTCTTAGTCCACCGCTCATACTCAGAACTGTGCTAAACCAATCAGTGGACTAATCCAAAGTCACACACCCATTGTCCAGTCACTGCCCAAAGCCCCCAAAGTCTGAGGGGCGTGTGTAGATACACACCGTAACAGAATGAGTGCGTGTACGCACGGGTGGCAGCGAGGACTGGAACCTATGATTTCTGCACTGAGCTACATTCCCCAGTCTTTTTTGTTTGTCTCTCTCCCTCTTTTTTTTCAAGACACAGTCTCACTGAATTGTGCAGGGTGGGCTCAAACTTGTGATCTTCTTGCCTCAGTCTTTCCATAAATTTTCATCCAACTCTCTCTTGTGTTGACTTTCTACTCCCCCAGCTACGGATAAAATAAAATATAAATGTTAGAAAAGCAAGAATTAAATCAGTTTCTTGACACATTACACTGTCTGACAAATGTGACTGTAAAATAACAAATCAAAGTTTTCCCTAAAAACCGCTTTATATGCATATGGTATGACTTTGGGAGATTCGTACATTAATGATTTTCTCTTAAGCATGATTACATGATTCCTAAGATGGTCTTTCTAGCCCGTGTCCACATGTCATCTAAAACCTTTTCATTTCATACAAAGCCTTCTTTAAGTAGAAGAGGGCTGTGGGGATCCAGGTAATCACTGAGATAAGCGGTCTCAGTTGGAAACCATCTATAAATATGAAGGGCAAGGGGAAGTCAGCACGATCAGTGTGGGTGTCCTAGGTGAGGAACAGTCACTGGGACCTGCGCCCAGTTGGCTGTCGAAGGAGGGAAGGACACAGGCCCTGGCCAGCCAGGCTGCTCTGCTGTGCAGGTGCCTGATCCAAGAGGGCCAAAGAAGTTGGTCTCGTTTTTTCCACTAAGCCTCTTTCTTTCTCAAACTTGTGCTTAAGGTTTTATGGCCAGAAGACTTGCGCTTCCTCCTGCGACTGGGTTCTGATGCTTTTCCCCAGGAAAGGGAGGCACCTCTGGATTTTGGCGTTGGCTCCAACAGCTGCTGGGCTGTGCAATCAAAGCAGCACCCCTCCCCCCACCCGCAGAGCCCCTAGCACGGAAGGCACCCACGCAGCTCCCAGCCAGTCCTCGAGCCCCAAGGCTGGACCGCATGGGCCTGAGTGTGAGGGTGCAGGTCCGGTCTGGTCAGGTCTGGTCCCGCTGCAGTGCTGTGAGGGTGGAGATGCTCACAGCAACCCGGGAGAGGTGCACCAGGCTCACCAGGGTTTGGTGCTTGCTTGTACGTTAAGTAAACGGGCCTTCTGTTTGACTTTTTACAAATAGCAGAGTCAGATAAATTACTTTTCTAAATTTCTTTTAACATCCTGATACCCAGGAGTGCTAGACGAGAATGGTTTTTAAAAGAGCATGTTCTGAATCATTCCTGCTGGTGAAAACAATGGCTGATTAAGCAACAGGTAAGTGGCTTCCAGCCACGGAGGGGGCCCTTTGACGACCAGGTTCCAATCCCTGCCGGGCATTTCTCTGAGGTTAGCTCCCTCCTTTATAAAGTGGGATTAAGATGCTCTCCTCACAGAACCGTGGGCAGATAAAGTAAGATCACGCTGAAGCACATAGACACTAAGACACCCAACACAGGAAGCACTAAACCAAAGCGAGCCTTCAGCTCTTCCATAAATTACAGCTTATCGTTGTTATTGCTACTCCTAGGATGGATGATTTATACCCTCGCTTGTCCCAAAAGAGATATAAGGTGACCTATTAAGATAAGTAAAACGTGGCAAAATAATACAAGACATAAGTTAGATGAAGAAACATACAGGTCAAAAATATGGGGATGTTTTTTCAAAAACCCATTTTTACTCAGTGATTCAGTCAGATTGAAATTCATATTCTTCTTCAAGAACTACTCAACAAATAGAAATTAAAAGCAAGGGCAATTTAGCAACATTGAAAAAGACTCTTGGGAAGACTAAAAACTTGATTTTTATTTCACACAGGTCACAGACTCCTGCTCTGGCCGCCATGAAAACACCAGTTATCAGGAAACAGGCTGCAGTAAACTTTATTGTCTGGGGCACAAGGACCAAAAGCAGAGCGGCACAGCCTCAGCCGGTTCTGGCCAGGAAGATCCACAGAATGTCCCTTTCACTGTACTGCGGTCTTCTGCCATCAGGGCATATAACATCACCCTGTCATTTAACAAGACCTCAAAAATAAGATCCATAAATTTCATCTCTGAAAAGATATGCCACATCATTTCCCATGTCAGGTCCCCGGGGAGGGCAAGCATCTTGGTGTGTAAATTTACACAAGCCTACTTCTGAATATTCATTATGTACCGCACTACCTCCTCACATAATTATTTTTTGCTATAAATTTGGAGTCATTGCCCAGTGAGCTGTAGGATTAGCATTTAAAGACTTGCTGGGGATGGCAGTTTAACCAATAAACACAAACACTTGTGGCCTCCTGTTGAGAGTCCCCTTAAGTTCTGATGCCTAGAGTATCAGCCTATCTGTTTATTCAGACAGATGGAGAGCTGGGAGGGCCATCTTGCCACATTAGAAAGAGTTTCCTCTTGAATGCCAAGTCCAGCTAAATATCTGTTAATTCTCTTGAGGGCTTTGTTGAAAACTACACCAGGCTAGTATTTAAGCTCAATGAGAAAAATGTCTGCAACCAAATAAGAACAGTTGTGGTGGGCAGAGGAACAAGGAAATGTGTGTGGTGCCAGGTATTTGTCCTTCCTGCTATATACAAGACACGTATTACCAATTTAAAGTCGCGAGGCTTGGACGAATTTTAAACATTGAGCCAGGAAGTCTTCCAAACCTGTAGACCCTGCTATTTCAAACTGCTATTCCCACTGGACAACAGTACAGATGAGTCCTGAGCTGTGGGTGAGCCAAGAAGCCCCGGAAGTTACTACTGAGCCCAGGAGGTCAGCTTGGAAAAGCATGAGCAGGTGTATTAGGTCGGTGGGTTAAAACAGGTAGGGGTTATGACTAGATCTCACAAATGCAATTTCTTCTACAGAGGAATGAATGTTATGGCATATGCCTTTGGAAACTGACTCAAAAAGGGTAATTCACTCAAACTGGTCATGTAGAACTGGTCCAGGAGAGAAGCACTTCTTTTAAGCAAATAAGTTGCCACCACTCACATAGATCAGGGCCTTCTGACCCCATTGTGCCTATGATTACAGACAGAACCTTCAAAGTAACCATGGAGACCACTTGCAAGCTGAAGTCAGCCTATGTCTATTCCTGATATCCCTAAAGGCTGCAAGAGATTGGGTGTGAACGCCTCAGTCCCTTTTCCTAATGTGCAGACTGTGTCTTAGTTTTCACAGATGTTTCCCTGTGTCGGGGCTGTGTAGGAAACATCAGGATAAGGCTGGGGAAGGCCTCAGATCAAAATGTAATCCCGTCCCTTCAACATGATTGCTGAGGTGATGATACTGCAAAAGTTTTCATTTCTTTCCTTATTCAAAATTTCTTCATAAAAAATAAGTACCAGACAATTTGCGGTGACACAAAAGATTACACGTTTTATGATTTCATGATACCTCAAGTTTCTAAAATAAGTAAATCTGTCAAGACAGAAGGTGCTAAGGACTGGGAAGTGTGGAGGATGAGTGAATGCTGAGTGGGCGATCTCCTTTTCGGGTGAAAGTGACTTGGAACTCAACAGAAATGATGATTGTACAACATTTCCAGTGTTCTACATGCCCCAAACTGTATACTTTACAATGGCTAATTTCCTTTTATGTGAACTAGTGAATTTCTTCTTGATTTTTTAAAAAAATAATTGTATTGAAGGTATAAATGTACTGAAATTTAATTGTATTGGAATTTAAATGTGAACTGATACTAGGTGACATGATGGAATTATTAATTTTCTTAAGTGTTACAATGATATTGTTTCATAGCAAAGATTAACATTGTTGCTCATTTTTCAGTGTTAAGTGCAGAAATCTTTAGGCATAAAGTATCATGATATGGGCAGTGGACCTTTAATAGCAAAAATCATCCATTTCTAAACACACTTGGCCAAAAAAAGTATGACTCTTGAATCTAAGTAGAGGCTACAGGAATATTCAATGTGTTTTTCTAACATTTCAATACAGTTGGATTAGGCATATAAATATTGGAAGAAAATTTTTAATGACCCTCCAAAATTCTGAGTAATGTTCAAAGCTTACCTGGATTGGTTGGTTAATTAATTAATGCAAAAAACTGTGTCATGCATCTACCAGATTCTGGATGTTGTGCTAAGTAGCCAGGGTAAAATAATAAACAAAATGGATGCCATTCCTGTCCTATGAGCTTCCTGCTCAGCAAGAGACCCTCTAATTAATTAGACAGCATAATAGGACCTATGATGCAAGCACAGAAGATGCCAAAACATGGTGGAGATGACAAAAACTAACACTTTGCTGGGCCGTTCCTGACTTGAAGCTTCTGATTCAGAGCCATCCAAGTAAAAAAGAGAGTATTCCAGGGAAAACCAGCCAGGTGAAGGCCTAAAAGTGAGATCCTAGGCCACAGGATATAGATCCAAATTCTCAGGATCTGTACAAATAAGCACAAATGAATGAGCAGGAGGCAGCACCATTTAAAGGATGACAAGTCTTGGAGGAAAGACAGCCTCCTTAATAAATGATGCTGAGAATGTTGGCTGCTAACACGCAGAAGAATGGGTCTAGACCCACGTCTCTCCCACCACATACTAAACTAAAAATCAAAATAGATCAAATGTTAAAACAAAACACTTAGTCTACTGGGACATAAAATAGATACAACTCTTGAAGACCTAGGCATTAATAAGGGCTTTCTGAACTGAAACCTGGTTGCATAGGAAATAATAGTACCAAAAATGAACTACTGAGATCATAATGAATTAAAAAGCTTCTGCACAGCCAAGAAAACAATTAACAGAGTAAAGAGGCAACCTACAGAATGGGGTAAAAATTGTCAGCTATTTCTCAAACAGAAGACTAACACCTATAATATATAAAGAACTCAAAAAAATTAGATCCCTCAAAATAAAAGACCCAGTCAAAAATGGGCAAGTGAAATGAATAGATACTTCAAAGAAGAAAAAGTATGAACCAATGAACACATGGAGAAATATGTGAAACTGTTACGTTACCCCAAAAGAATGGTTATCATCAAGAAATCAAAGTGGTATAACCACTATGAAAATCAGTGTGGAGATTCTTCAAAAGCTAAAAATTGAAATTCCATTTGACTCAGCTATCCATCCCCCTTACAGGTATCTTCCCAAAAACTGTTAAAGACATCATATTATAGTGATCTATGCATACCCAGGTTAATAGCAGCATAATTCTTAATAGAAAATTCTTGGAAGCAGCCTGTATGTGCATCAATAGATTAAGGTATAAGGCAAATGTGATGTTTACACACAACAGAGCACTACTCCTCCATAAAGAAAGATAAACTGGAGTCATTTGTGAGAAAATGGATCCACATTGATGAGATCAGGCACGTTCAGGGGGCTATGGCTGTAGACTGGATGCACCTTAAGACAATAATGTTAAGTGAAATAAATCAGACACACAGCTTAAATGTCACATGGCTTCTCTTATATGAGAAACTCAAAGTATAAACAAAGAGCAAAATAAAAGGTAGATAATAGGAAGTAGGGAGATGGCGCTTTCTCAAACAGGAAGGAGATCAAGAGATGCAGGGAGGAGCGGAGGAGGGAAAGGGGTTGACACAGAAAGTAAGGTGTGCTGTGTACACGCACAACTCCCTATGAGGAATGAAATAATTATGTACTGCAAAGATGGACTAACAAGAATAAAAACAGAAAGGAGGCTGTTAGGGTTTATGTCTAGATGTCACAAGACAGGTGGGGCTTTTTCAAGGGTGTCTGGATCTAGAGTGTGTGATGCTTATTCATGGTGCAGTGCTAGGATCAAGGGCTCTAATTAAGGATTAAGGGTGTGAGTGCTACCCACACTGAGTAGCCTGGGTAGAATGTAAGGGATAGAAAATCACCCCTTGATTTTTTGCTGCCTTCTGCCTCCATGAGCCGTTTCTCTTCTGCAATGCCCCTGTGTTATGCCACCCTATCTTGGAGATCATTATGGACTGAAAACCTCTACAAACTATGAGCTAAATAAACCTTTCCTCCTATAACTTGTGAATGGTAGATATTTTGTCTCAGCAACAAGAAAAATAACTAAAACGCAGTTTGGGACCAAGAATGAGGTTGCTGATGTGACTGCACCTCAACGTGAGGTTTAGGAATCTTAAGAGCCGGCTTGTGAGAAGGAGAAGAGTTATGAAAGGTTTACAGATGCTGGCTTAAATCTAGTGCTGGAACACCTGAAACTGTACTTGGTGGGAGATTCTTGTCAAAGCTCAAAATACCAAAATGAGGATAGAAATTCTGCTGGTAAAGACCAAGCTCATGCATTGGTTCTTTGATTCCATATGATGTGTGTTATGCCTTGGCAAAAAGTTTATCTACATTTTGCTCATGTCCAGAGACTTTGCCTAAGCCTAAGATTAAGGGTGGCAGACTGATTAATCTGTGAAAAAAATTTCAAGACAATCTAATGTTGAGATGGTAACATGGCTACTGTTGGGGGTTTTTAGCCAGATTTATACTAAAAATCAAGGACAAAGAGCCCAGCAAAATTATTTGACACATGTTTAGTTTTGCCAAAAATGAATCTCCAACAAAGTTGTGGCCTGCAAAGATAAAACAGAAAAAGATTAGTCACTAAGTAAAGACTACCCCCTAAAAAGTCAAATATTTCCAAAGAAGACAGCCTAAAGATATCACAGAAACCAACAAGATTCCAGCCTCTACAGCCTCGGAGTTACAAAGATAAAAGTCTTCACTTTAAGAAGACAACCTCAAAACACCATGTTCCAAAATGGAGACAGCCTAAAAACATTGTTCCTCAAAATTTAATTCATAGGCGCTCAAACCCTACAGCAAAAGAACAAACAAACAGAAAGCCTGACTACTGCTCCAGTTGGAGCATGGCATCTATAGGGCACTGATTTTAGGTGCGTGTAAAATACAAGAGTTGTGGAGTCAAAAAGGCTTCCACCCAGGCTTCAGAAGAAGGTCTGAGAAACCAGACACTGTGCCTTGAGAGGGCAGTGTATAAAGTTCTGCATCTAAAGCCAAAGGTACGGCAGAGACCCCAAAAGTTTTAAAAAGTCAAAAATATAGATCATCTAAAAAAAACTACAGGGAGAGAACTGAGCCAGCCCCTAAAGAAAAACCATAAAAGCTACAACCACCAACAGCGCCATAGGGGCAGAGCCACCCGATCCCTTTAACATTCACAATTTGCCAGTTTGCCGGAGACACTAAAAATAAAACTGAGATTTAAGATTTTCCCTGCTAGGTTTTGGTCTTGCTTTGTCCTCACTCCTTGCTATCCCCGTTTATAACTTCTAAAATAAAAATGTCTATCTTGTGCCATTAAATGTTAAAAGTGTTTAACTTTCTTTTCATTTATACAGGGGCTCACAGCTGAGAGTTTGCCTTAAATCTCAGAAAGGATTTTAGACTTAAACTTTTCAGCAATGCTAAAACTGTTAAATCTTTAACAACTCTTAAAGATAAACTAAATGCCTTTCACAGAAAGAGATATATGTGTGTCTTTGGGAGGCCAGGGATAAAATGTTATGGCTTGTGTTTTGATTACCCCCCCCAAAGCCTCGTGCAGTCATGGAGGAGGGGTTTTCAGAGATGGCTAAATCTAGAGCATGTAATGATAAAATTAATTCATAATCCAATGCTAATATGAAGAGCACTAAGATTAACAGTGTGAGTACTACCCACCCTAAAAACCTAGAGAAGATATAAGACTTAGAAAGAGCTGCAGTCATCTCTTGCTTGCTTTACTACCTTCTGCCCACTATAGATTCTCCTCTACCATGCCTCTCTGCCACTCTCCTGCCTTAGAGCCCCCTAATTGTAATCTAAAACCTCTACAACTGTGAGGTAAATAAACCTTTCCTCTAACTTATAGATGTTAGATATTTTATCTCAACAATGAAAAAACTAACTAAAACAAAGGCCATCCACATCTGTTCTGTAGTGGGCATGGTACTCAACTCCAGCCAACAGGAAGCTACCAGTTAATGAGAAACTCGGGGACCAGGGAGGCCAAGTGATGGCCCCAGTTGCAAGTGAGTCCCAGTCCTGGACACTTCCCTCTCTTGCCTTTGAAGGCTTAGTTCTTTCTTAAAGAGCTGGGAGGCTAAACCCCACTGGAATAACCCAGGGCGGGTGAGTAACCATGACTGTGAGCAGCAGGCAAATCATCTTGAGCACTCATGCAGGCTCAGGCCTCCTCTGTGCATACTTTTCATTTTCTTTTAAATAGAATGGGAAAGAGGTGTTGGGTGATGATTTCTAGGGCTGTAAAGCCTTGTCTATTCTGAGTAGAACTTATTGTCTTTCTAGAACCACTAAAACGCGATCACATACCAGAATGATGAGAAAATTCACCATTCTGCTGACTTTTCTTTTATTTGCCTGACTGTAGTCACCTTGTTGCTGGTTCATATTGAAGATTTGAAGAGGGTTAAAAAAAAAAAAAGAGCCCTCACATTCCTTATCTTTAGCCAGGGATGAAGAGAAGAAAAAAGGCAAGGGGGTGAGGGTTTAGGAAAAATGAATACCTTAGAAAATGTCTAAATCAATAAGGTGGTTGGCCTTTTAGAAATAAATAAATTAGGCTACACAGTTTTGAGTTATCCTTTTTTTGAAGGCTCGGCAGAGTTCATCATAAATGGAACTGGGGAGATGCCCAGTGCTGCGTGTAAGATTTCAGTCTGGGAGAGCCGGGGGCTCCTGTAAAATCCATGACAGCTTCCTGCACCCAGACAGACACCAGGACATCAGTGAAGACCTCAGCTGCTGCCGTGCTGTTGGGCCACTGTAGACAGGTCTCCCCTTCCCTGTCTTGAAACACTTCTCGGGGCTTATTTTATTCTCTTCTGGGGCCTGAGAAGAAGTCTGACTGCCGATTCGCAGCTCCAGCCCTTTGAAGTGCCGTTGATATTCCAAGCTCAGGGAGCCTCCCGCATCCTAAAGGAATCTTCAGACCGCCCCAGCCACACTACAAATAAACTGCTCTGCAAACCTGGAGCTGCCCTGCACGCCAACGCCAGCCAACCTCTGAGAAAGGAGCTGGGGCAGCATAAGCTTTGCAAAGGAAAATAAAACCCTCAGCATGGAGCCTCAAACAAGAAAAACAGTGAGATATTTAAACCTGACCATTTCTTTTAAAGACTTGGGTGTTCTTCAGAAAGGGAATTGCCCTCCCACCTCCGAAGGGGCCAAAGTGTTACTCATAGTATTTATAGAGCTTTGAAGTGCGCCTCCAAAGCGTGAGTTCAGCCCCAAGGAATGCGAGGGTCAAATCATTTTCCCTTTCTGATGAAGGAAGGCTGTGAATTTAATACCACAATTTATTCAAAACAAGGAAATACACGGAGGCACTCTCCACTATTAATGCACAACCGTAGACAGTTGGAACAATATCCTGCTCCAAAGAGTTTCAAGGGCTTAGCCAGCAGCGTTGATACATTTGCGAAGCCTTGCAGTGATTCCATTCCTCGCCACCATCACCTGTAAAATGCAAGACAGTTTTGCCTCTATCAGTTGGAACTGACTTAATTTGTTTAAACCCTGTTAGAGCCATCATCTTCTAAAAGTAAAATAATTAAAAATATATTCCAATAGCATGTGTATATTTTATGAAAACTACAGGTTAACTAGCACATCTGGGGCATGTGGCTTTTCCTGGTAACCCTCCAGGTGACCTCTCTTTTCAAAAGTGGTCTTTCAAGCTTTATTATCTTAACAAGAACCCCCATTTACATAGCTGCTTTCTTTATGGGGCTTGAAGTACTTTGTTGACCTTGGAATGCCCTTCACGCATAGGAGGATGGTCTCCCTGGCCCATGGAGCTGCCAAGGCACAGGACCAAGAGGCCCAGCTATAGGCTGTCATGCTGCATTGGTCCAGCCTTCTCTGCGCTAGCATGACTGGGATGGTTGCGGACTCAGCAGCGAGCTGCCTCCATGTGCTTGAAGATGCCATGAGAGTCCGTCTTCTGCTCTCCGTCAGGTCTGTGCTCTGCCACTCACCAGCTGGTAGCCTTAAGCAAACAACTTCAATTCCTGTGGCCTCTTTTTCCCCATTGCTATGTATATGTATATGTATGTATGCATGTATGTAGTATGTATGTATTTTATTAATTTTACTGGCACATTATATATATATACATTATATATATATATATGTATATATATATATATAATGATAACATTCACTGTAGGAAATTTGTACCTGTACATTATGTATCTTAATTTTTCTTTTTTCCCCCATTTCCCTCCCCTGTCTTCAACCCCTCTTCCATCTGGGTAACAGGATTAACCATGCCTCCCACAGATACCTGCTATGTGACACTTTTGCAGCTCTGTCTCCTTTTATTAGTTGGTGTATGGACAACCTGGCATTTTTGGTTGAACCAACGTTGAATGACCTACCATTGTGTTCAGAACTTTATTAGATTACTTTATTTAATTCTCACATTAACCACCTGAACTAGGAACAACTATCAGCAAACATAAAAAGGTGGCAATTAGAATAAAAAAGTAATTTGCCTGAGTTCATGAACTAGTGAAATGGAGGTTCAAGACGGTGCAGTGGGCTCCAGGACAGTATCTCGTTTTTGGTTGTCTCAAATCTCACCCTATGTAGGGGTTGTGTAACATATTAAGAACATGTATGCTTTCCAGGGTCTGGACGGCTTTGTGGTTAATGAACCTAACTAAGATTGGGGATATAGTTCAGTGGCACAGTGCCTGCCTGGCAAGTGTGAGGTCCGGAGTTCATTTCCTGGTACAAAAATAAAAAGAACCTAACTGGCCTCAGGACTGCTGTTCCAAGCACACAATCTGCAGCATTCTCACTGTGAGATGCCACCAGATTCTTCTCTGCAGTTGGTACTTTCTTCCACTCTTCTCTCTCCTCTTCCCTGGTTTCTTGACAGTTCCTCATTGGGGCTATTGCAACACTCCGGTCTTCCACTGTCTCGTGACTTCCTTGGAAACACACATTCGTGGTCTTTGAACTGGAGTACGTGCACCGGCAGGAGCATGCGAATTTCCCACAAAGCGTGCCCAGGGGAGGTCTGAAGGAGGCCCCTTTCCAGATCTTGAACTTTTCTGCATGCTCTTTCCTAACACTAACTTACCTGTGAGAAAGCCTATCGTAAGAAACAAGCTGTCATATGCTTATTTCCCACTGCTGCTCTTCTTGTCCCTCTGATACAAAAATACATATGTTTATCAGCAAGGTACAAGAGCATAAAGACCCCAGAGCCACTAAACGAAGAGTCGGTGGGAGACTATCTGTGTCTGTCCCTAGCTTTCAAGACTTTTCTCTGAGCCACACTGAAGGAGAATGTAGTTGAATGGAAATGATGCTGAACCCTGTCTCACGCTGGCAATATTGGGACAGTCACAATTCCATTGAACTAATAAAATAAACACAGCCCAGCCTTCTACAATACATGCATTTCCAATGGATGTTTTTATTTTAAAAGTATTTATCAAAATTATATTTATGTTCTTTTGACCAATTGTATACTATTAATAATCATAAAAATAATTCACTCAATAATATTGTAACATTTACAGCTAGAGGCAAGATGGAAGAAATTTAATTAAAATGCCAATGTATATATGTATTTTGAGCAGAGAATTGTGATACAGAGGCCCACAAGAACTTTGAACGTAACATGTTACACAAGGATAAAACTGCCTGGAGAAAGTGGTATGGAAAATATTTCAAAAGAAAAATAAATGAATGATGTAAACATTCAGCCTGTTAAAAGGAGAAATTGTTTCTGCATTTTTAAATAGGTGATAGTTGATATCCTATCGGTATTTAGATTCCATTGGATGTATTTTAAAGGACAATGTAATAATTTTATTTACAGATTAAATGTTTATATTTTATTTAAAAGGTAAACATATACTGTATGGTATACATCCATGGTTTCCACAATTCTACTGACTCTTAAAATATATAAGGAGATGCTAATCTTTTCAAGATTTTCGTAAAGTGCACGCGTGAGCACACTTTGAAGACTGCTCTACATGCAAAGCAGGAAAGAGCAACTTACTTTTACCCAGTACATTACAGTAGATGCTCCGTAAAAATGTGTTACATAGACAAATGCTGAAGCCCTTTGAAAGCAAAAGTCCCTGAGCAGACCCACAGCTCATGTCACAGCACTATCACAGCCATGCGCACATCGGCTGTCACAACCAGCTTCCCAAAGAAGCTCAGGATGAGGCACCAGCAAAGCCACAGCCCTGCACAAGGTGTTCGTTACTTTCACAATATCTAGCCAACTTTCAGAATCACAGTCTGACTCCCATGTGTGTTTTTCACAGAGTAAACTCTATATTCCACCATTTCCCTGAGCATGTCCTCTTATACTCACTGGCATTAGTGAGAGTACAAATTCCTTCGGTTTGGGATCTGCCAATAGTTACCACAATCACCATGCATTGACCCTATAGCCTGGCAGTGATACAATGAGTCTGTCTGTAGAGATGTACCTGGACCTATATAAAGGAACCTCATTTAGAAAATACTGGGAGAAGAAGAAGAAGCTACCTGGGCAGGGTTGATTCAATTATGGTATATCAACACCATGAAATACTATACACCTGAAAAAGCGACATCTATAAACTGGGTCCATTAAGTGGGACACAAAATCAATAAGGTTAAAATGTTTATGTCATGACAACCTATGTGTGGGAAGGCAAGAGACTGAGCACACACATATTTCTACCTGCTTGGTTAGATCGGCACAGGAAGCACCAGAAATTAAAATACAGGATGAAGGGGGCCACTGATGAGGTTCAGAGTTTTCAGCATACACCACTGGTAGCATTGTGATTTGTGGACCGTGTGTTACAGCCACCTCAGAAAGTACAACAGCATGTTCGCAGCAGCCACAGTCCAGTGCTGAGCCCACCAATCATAATTAGTTTGCCTGATCTAAGAGTAGTTTCTGCACTGATATTCAGACTTGGTCCCTGAACATGTTTTCTCTGTGTGATTGCAGATGCATATTTTATTGATTTTGCAGCAGGAACAGTAATTGCTAAATTGGAACTCCATGAAATGTGTGCCCAGCAGCTTAATTTATTTAATGGTTTTAAGCAATTTGCAAAAAATGACTAAGTTTTTTTTTTTCTGGCATGCTCTCTACATTTCTCCTTTCTCTCTCATTCCAGAAGTTGATTGAGTCCAGTCTGTCTCCTCAAGCACACTTGAATGTAAAGCAGGACTATTTTAATGGTACATTTAGGGCCCATTTGTAATAATGTTTTGAGTCATTAAAGCGTACACTGGGGAGGGCCGTGCCAGCACACTAATTACACCAGCCAGAAGCTGGAATGGAGGTGAGGAGGTCCAGCTGCCATACAACCTCCTCCAATTTTTTACCCGCATGTTGACCTCAGGGAGAACTCCCCTCTCTTCAAATCTCCATTCTCTGCTGGTCCATCAGCCCTCTCTGGCTCCCTTCCCTAGGAGCCAGCACCCTATGGTACACCATTTCAACCCTTCTCTTATCAGCATCTTCCCTTGCCCAGCCCCTTTGCCTCCTGCCACATGACCCCTGCCAACCTCCAAAATTCCAGGTTCCTCCAGCAATCCATTCTCTCCAGGCCTACACCAAGAGTGCCCAGCACAGCTGGAGAGTATTGTGTAAGCTTCAGAGGGATGCTGCTGAAGATGTAGGTTTTCTGACCCCTGCCTAACACTCCACACCATGTTTCAACCTATTCTGAGTCAGTTCTCATTCGCCTTCAATTAAGGGCTATTCTGAATTCTTGGGCATCCTCCGCCTCACTCATCTATAGAATACAGAGATGTCCTTGCTCCAGGTTCTGAGAGAAGCTGTCTGTGTGTGGTCCTCCTTTTGGCCAACAGTAAGGAGGAGTTTTTGGGGGGTCACACCTTTCACCGAAAGACCAGAGGGGCACTACTGTAATACACAGTAAGAAGAGTGCCAATGTCAACCAAGACATTGGCCTAGTCAAGCCTAAGTCCAAAACCTGATGGTGCACCCCAGACACCAATGGGAGAAACTTACGAACCGAGGCCTAAAGTCAGAACAGCGAAGGGTAGAGAAGACTAGAAACTGAGGGACAGGAAGGAGAATCTGTACTGACCACAGGACATGGCCAGGGCTCATGATTAAGAATTCAGGGCATCCATGAACTTGGATAAGAAAAAAAAATAATGTTTCTACTTTCACTAATCTCCAGCTGACTTTGTGCATTTCCTTCTTTAAGATGCAAGCAGCATAGAGCGGTAATAGCAGCCAGTATCTGTGAGGTTTTTTTGCCAAGAGAAGTTGGTGATGTTTTCATATTATATGGTAGTTGTTGCAGGTCTCTCAAAATATAATTTATACTCATCATCATTTCAAAATTACGCCAGCTATTAAGCACATTGCAAGATTCTATCTGTCTTTAATGTGTTAGTCTAAAAAGCACACACATCACTATACCACTACTTCTTTTCAAATATTCTGCAGGCACGTTACAATATAATTGATTATAATTTTAGATAACGCACTTTGTGAGTTCCAATCTAATATATATAAAACAATATATTCATAAAAAGATGCTGCAAGACCAAAATTCCATAGTGAACGCTTTTAACTCCTTCCCTTCTCTTCTATCACACAGTACAAAATACATCTATATTCACACTTCAAGTTCTACCTCCATGCCCCTGTTCAGAAGGGAGGATCCTCCTGTGGATCACTGTAGTTCACATAATTATATTCCTGATTCCTTCTGACTTTGCCTCCAGGATTTTTTCACTACCAAAGATTCAGTTATTTCTCTTTCGTTTCTTCCTTCAGTTACCCACTCTTCACTGCTCCTTTCTTTTGATCCTAGTAAAGATCCCTCCACTCCCCCTCCCGCACACCTTTCCAGGGCTCCCATAGTCTGTCCCATCTGGTCATCATTCTCCTTTCGGTCTTCAGTGGAGCTTCTCAGTCCCAGCACTGCTGACGGCTTGTGGCAGGTAGCCCACGGCATCAGAGGCCGCACTGCTCCGTGTCACACCCCTGGACTCCAGCAGCACTAGATGCCAGGCACATACCCGCGAACGGCAAAACCTTCTCCACCCGCTGCCCTTGTCCCTATGAGACCCTCTCAAGGCAAGTCATGAACTACAGCTCGCGCCTGGAGCCTCCTTTCACTCTGTGCTTTCTTCAGTCTGTCCTTGTCACTTTCCTATCACCGGGACAAAATACTGGGCTCCCACAGCGTAAAGAAGGAGAGGTTTATTCTGCCGCACAGTCTCAGTCCATGGCCAGCTGGCCCCAAGGGAGAAACAGCGTGGTAGAAAGGCCAGGAAGCGGAGAGAGGGGAGAGAAGCTGGGGATAAAAACTCACTCTCCAGGTCCTGGCCCAGTGACTGTCCCCACCCAGACCCACCTCCTAAGAACACATCCGGCTGCTGAGTTCATCAACAGGTAAATTCACTGAGGAAAGCAGCACCCCTGTGCTCCAATCACCTTCCACACGTGAGATTTGTGGAACGTTTGGATCTAAGCCTGGGAAACATAATGTTGAGTGAAATAAACCAGAGATACACACTTAAATGCCGTAATGCATCTCTCAATCTCTCATTTGAATAAGATAAAATACAAACAAAAAGCACGCATGCGCGCGCACGCGCGCGCGCACACACACACACACACACACACACACACTCACACGATGGATAGAGACGGGGGCTGGATCCCTCATAAATGGTAAGGGGTCCAGGACACAGCGCGAGGGGCAAGGGCGGGGAAAGGGGAAATAAGTGGGATAAAGATGCCATACACAGGAGCCTCATCACCTTAATAAATGTAAACATTATATGTCATGAACATGAGGTAAGATTCATCATAATGAGGGCGAAAATGGGGACAGGAGATTTAGAAGGGGAGGGAGG
This sequence comes from Dinomys branickii, assembly GCA_004027595.1. Lineage (NCBI taxonomy): Eukaryota > Metazoa > Chordata > Mammalia > Rodentia > Dinomyidae > Dinomys > Dinomys branickii. The sequence goes on along the minus strand of PVLD010002663.1, from coordinate 17,126 downwards.
GAAAGGGGGTGAAAAGAAAGAGCCAGGCTGTATTACATACACGCACCTGCTCCCAGGATGACTGTAAAATGCATGTACTGCAAACATGTGCTAATAAAAATTTAAATACGCATAAAAATAAGCCATAATGACCTCCCATCGTTCTCTGACTCACTGCAAAGCAGCTCCGCCCTTGCAGGGAAACTGTAGCTCCTTAGATCTCTTATCACATGGGAGGGCTAATAAAGCTGAATTCTTTACTGAGTCATTATCTTTTTTTTTCTGGTAGTGGGAATTGAACTCATGACCTTGCGCTTGCTAGTCAGGGATTTGAACCGCTGAGCTACATCCCCAGCCTGAGTCCTTATCTTAAGTGACATTTGCGTGCAGTTGACCTTGTAGACCATACCCTTCCCTTAGTCATCATTTTCTCCTTGATTCTCCTTGAGAATAATTCTCGCTCAACTCTCACTCAGTCACACACACACACACACACACACCATGATACTGGGAGTTGAACCTATCTCTAGCCCGTATTCATTTTCTTTTTTAGAGAGAAGTTCTCTCTAAGCACTTACATAGCCCAGGCTGAGCTCAAACTTGAGATCCTTCTGCCTCAGCCTCCCAGAGTTGCTGGGGTTACAGGTGCACACCACCGCACCCCGCTCTGTGGAACTTGCTCACCACATTCTGCCCACCTGCAGTCTCATTGCCTCCCGTGTCTGCTCTGCATTCACACTGAACCTGTTCAAGGCTGAACTGAGGTTCTCTTTAAGTAGTCTGGCTCCTGCTCCACTATGTCTGCCCCTGAGCCCAAGCCATCTGTCTAAAAATCAGCTCCTCTGCTCATGGAAGCAGGTGCCCCAGCTGACACCCCTCCTCTCCATGTCCAGCTCCCCCACATCCTGGCACATGTCCTGTGTTCCCTCAGTCTCTGCACGTCTCCCAAGGGGTTGTGCAGCAGTAGCTCCTGGTCAGAGTTGACCTACAGTCACTCTTTTTGAGTGAATGAGTGAGTGAATAAACGTTCTAAGTGAGCCAAGCCGTAATCTCATTTTCTCTGGTTGATGCTTGACATGGTGGCTGGAGTCCTTTCCAAACAATAAATCTGGCCATTCCTCTTCCCTGCTTAACCCCTTTACATCCCCTTCAGTCACCACCCACAGAATAAAATCCAGGTTTTCAGTCTCTAGCTCCTAGCTACCTTTCCTACCTGATTTCCCATTATTCCCTCCCTTAGTAACAGTGATAACAGTATAAGAACATCTAACACTTTGATCAATTACTAATTGAGAGACACTATGGTAAGTTTTTTAAATTGCTTGTCATGTAGACCTCACTGCCCCTACGAAGTATTTACAATTTATTCCTTCAGTTTTCAGATGACAGGATGGAGGTACAGAAAGGCTGTATTAACTTCTAAGGTCAGGAACGTAAAAAGCCAAGTCCAGCCCAAGACCCAGCTCCTCAACACCACCCTCTGTGACAGCCAAAAACATCACAGCGCCACCTCTTCCCTGCTCCATGCTAAACCCTCACCTCTTTGTTCGCGCTCCCCCAGAGGACCTCGCGGTCCTTCTGATCGCTCATCCTCCCCGCCGTCCTGATGGGACACCTGCTTTAGCTCTGCGCTCACAGACAGGCCGCACCTGGGCTTGGAAACTCCTGGCTTCTACACTGCTATTCCTTCATGCTTCTCTTGCACGCAAGTGTGTCTCACTCATCTGTGAGCTCAGGGAACCTGCGCTTTGTCATCTGTGATGACACAGAATTTAACACAGTTCCGGTACACGTTCAGGGAGAGAATGAGTGGTGCTGACCATCTGGGAAGCGCGAGGGGCTGCAGCCAGGGGCCCGATCTACATAACTTTTATTCAAGATCCTAGTGGGAGAAAATATTTACAATTGTACAGCAATAGACTTATTCTGTATTAAGATCATAGTAATTCAGAAATTGTAGATTACTTTAAGGGCTCAAGACCATATATTACAGAAGAGAAAATGTAAACAATTAATTAAGTAGGCATCAAACTCAAGAATTTTCAAAACAAATAGATTAAACCAAAGGCAAGTAGAGTGAGTAAAGTTATAAAAATAATAAAAGAATTAAAATAAAATCCAAAGCATAGATATAAAGACTGCCTTAATCAGCAAGTATTTACTGAGGACATGCAAAATAGCTCAAGGTACTGTGGCAACAGCAACAAGCAAAGCAAAACAAATCCCTACCTTCAAATAGTTTGTATCTTAATCGTTGGAAGGAAAGAAATTTTAGATTTACAGCAAGTTGGAAAGGCAGCATCAAGTGCTCCTGTTTATCCCTTAGCCATTTTCCCCATTGTTAGCTTTTTGTAAATACATTTATCAACATAGGGGACTGATATGGGCATATAACTAGTTATAATCCCTAGGTTATTTGTATTTCACCCAGTTCACTCATAGTGTACTTCCTGTTTGATTCAATTTTGTCGATTCCACCCTTACATTAAAATATACCAGGTTCTTCTATTTTCTTGCACACATTAATAATAATTATTTAATAGCAGATGTCTAATAATTTCAATTTCTGGGTCATAGTTAAGTCTTGCTTTTTTTACTATTTTTCTTGGTTTTCAGCTATTTGATCTGAGAGAAAAAAATCACTGACATTGACACTCCCAGTGATTTATGATCACATACTGAATATTTGTGTATAAAAAGTTTTAGATTCCGGATGATGTTATCAACCACCAGAAGGAATTTAATTTCTTCTAACACAGGGAATGAAAGTGATTGCTTTTTCTACTCAAGGCTAGAATTCTGTCATCATGAGGCCTGATCTATTTCTTGTTTGCTCTTAATTCCAAAACGTAATCTTAACTCTGAAGATGTAGCTACTGAGACTGTTTTCACATGAAAACCCGGATAGTCACCAGAGCCACTGCACTCCTGAAGGCCATGAATTCCAACCACAGTTTCCCTGGGCCCCAGTCACATTTACAAAGTTCTAACCCCCTGGTCCAGTCTTTATCTCTGCTGCACTTTTTTTAGAGAATTTATTGCTGTAGTTTAATCATCAGACCACACCTATGAGGCAGGTATGTGAATCATGCTTAGGGATCTCATATAGCACCTACAACAGGACCCCGAACACTGTAGACATACAAGAAGTATTTGCTATGTTAAGGAACTCTTTTTATGGAAAAAGAAAACTGTGGTGCTCCTGGTGAAATGAACACATTTTTCTTCTATATTTAGTGTAATGGTGTACACTCATATAGCCCTTTTAGACATAATTTGTTATAGTCACATTTTTGTTAAGCACTTACTGAGTGGTGAAGGGCAAATCAGCCACTTTCTCATTGCTGGGATACACTAAGCAACACCTGCAACTTCAAGGAGCAGAGGTTTCTTTTGGCTCACAGTCTCAGTGAGATCAGTCCATGGTTAGCTGGCTCCAGGGCAGGGGAAAGCTGCTCACACCATGGCGGCCGGGAAGCGGAGAGAAGGGAAGAGCTGGAGATGACGACACGCCCTTCCAGTTCACTCCCTCAGTAACTCACTTTTCCAACCAGGTCCCACCTTCATACACAAGAGTTCGAAGACATTTTATATCCAAACCATAACAAAATGGCACTGGGACATCAAATGTCCTAACATGTTCCCTGATTCCAGCATCTTCTGGAAACATATACTAACAGCTTTAGAGCTACTTATTATCAAATGTTCAATAATTTGTTTCTAAACAAGTTTTAAATACAGCCAGTGCTAGAACAAAATCCTGAGAAATTAATGGGAGTTTTTACATCAGTTAACATGCACTGAATGCTTACTCTAATAACTGCCAGGTTTGGGGGGCAGTGTGAGGTAGTGCTGAAGAACATAGGCTCTGAGCCAGATCAGTAGGGCTTAAATCATGGCTCTGCTACTCGTGGACCAAGTATCCTTTGGCAGTTTAACCTCCCCACACCTCGGTTTCCATATGCCAAAACGAAAACAACACTGGAGAGCTTGGTGTGAGGTTAAATGAATTGTCACTTACAAAGCACTCAGAACAGTGCCTGGCACATACTGTAAAAAGCCGTATGTGTTTTTGTTTTTAATCATGTGTTAGCTTTATTTACACTCATTCATTTCATCCTTACTGCCACTTCCCCAAACAGATGTGATTGTGATCTTTACATAGGTGTAGTAGCACGTCTAACAAAGGGGATACAACACCACAAGTAGTGGCTAAGCCTGAACCAGGCCCACCTGACCCCAGAGCTCCATATAACAACTGACCTCAGTACATGCCCAGCATGGTTCAAGCATCAGGAGAGCTCTGCTCTTCAGTCAGAGTGCCTGCTCCTGGGACGGGAGGGAAGATGGGGCCTAAAAAGTAAGCGTGATAAAGGACTAAGAAAAGAGCAGGTGGTAATAAATGCTCTGAGGAATATAAAATGTAAACTAGGTCACGTGTTACAATACGATGGGCAGGAATGCACAGCACCTTTGGCGGGGAGGAGAAAGCTCTTGGACAAAGTAGCATCTGAATGTACAGCCCCAAAGGCCAGGAGATGCGCAGACAGTGGAGTCGTATTAATGGAAACTCTTCACTGCATTATTGCAAAAGTGGAATAAACTTAAATGTCCAAAGATAAAATAATAATTCATTATTATGGAATATTCTAAAGGTAGTGTGCTTACAACCACTAAAATCCATCCTAACAATATTCAGTAATATAGTAATATAAAGGCAGGTAAAACAAGTAGGAATTTTCACCTCTACAGAGATCAATTTCTCTTACTGTTTACTATATGAATACATTTTAAACATATCTGCATATACGCGGAAAAGAGACTGCAAAGAAATATGAGAAAATATTCGTATCAATTACCGCTATTAAGTGGAACTGTTACCTGAGATGTTTATTTTCTTTGTCACACATTTTGTATTTTCTGAATTCCCAAGAACTAAACAAAAATTTAAATGTTGATTCCTTAAATACAATGGACTAAATAAATTATGGACAGAATTTTGATATTTTAGTGGCTGAGATTATCATATATTAACTTTCTGCTTCTTTGGTCATAAAACTGGTGTCCAAGGTCCTAGATCTCAGTGGCCAGAATCAGACTCAAGCCACATCAGTCTGATACCAAAGTCTGTGAACTGATTACAAAAATGATTCTGTTTTTACCACATAGGTTTCCATTTATAATCATATTTATAAAACTAATACCTGCCTGTGAGGGTCAGTAAACTAATACTGTACAAAGAAAAATCAAGCAGAACTATCTTCAGGGTAAAATATCATAACTAAAACAAACACTGAAAACTCTGTTAAAGGGAAAACGACAATGAGGGACATACTCATGGACGTAAAGGAAATCAAAGGCAATACAAATACATACAACACCACACAGTTTAATTCAAATAATGGGATAAAAACTGTGAGTTTAAAGGAAAGCAATGGAAATACGCTGAATCATTAGTAACTGTGCCTCAACAGTATAACAAAAGATTTTCTTTTGCTGCTGTACTTTTCACACTTTATGAAATGAATACATTCAGTACATTGGCCTCTGAAGTAGACAAGATTAAAATCACAGCTTCGTCACTTACCAGTTGCATGATCTTGAGCAAGATTCTTAATTTCTCCATGAACCAATGTTTCACTCTCTAAAATGGTAATAAAATAGAATCAACCTCACAGGATGAAAAAACTTAATGTAAATAAACTAATTAGAACAGTGCCCAATACACAATAAGTACTATATAATTGTTACATATTATCATTGTGTCTCCAAAGGAATAACTCAAATTGTTTAAGAAGAAAAATCATGACTATGTTAACCAATTTCTTTTTGCTTTCTCTATATTGTATTGACAGAAAACAATAGCTTATATATGTATAATATTTTTGCCTTTTTGGCCTCTTCTTACAAAACAGACTCATCGACCATTTTTAATCATTATTTTTCTTTCTCTGTTTCAAATTCAGCTATTCAGCACATTCTATTCACGCCCACCTCCATATTTGGAAGCTTGGGTTTTCATAGGGATAGAATTAGGATCTAGGAAGACTGATTAAAAGCCATAATAATAGATCAGAGATAACACCTCTAGAAGCCATAAGAAGTGTCATTAGCTGTCCATGCCTATATGAGCATGTCTTCTCATCCTGACCAGCACAATCCACTGTTTCTGCAATCTCAGGGAGTGGTCCCAATTTGGAAAAAAGATGACAATTTTTAAATTTGGCGGACGAGATTGCTCCAGGACTTCTTCGAGAACTGCAGGTAGAACCTTCATTTCCACGGATATGGTCAAAGCCCCTGTGCTAGAATAGCTTGAGAAGGAAGTCCACATGAAGATGAGGACAGCACTGACTTCATCTGTAGCTGGACCCAAATGTACCTATGAATATCCAAATTACATTAATCAATGAATTGTCTTTTCTGTTTTAATGGGTAGGAGTGGGATTATCACCAATGACCAAGGAACTTCTTATCAATTCACAAATGAATTTTTGTCTCAAATACAAGATAATACTGAGAAGTAGATATTGGTGTCACATTTGTACATCAAGAAATTGAGACCCAGATAGGTCCTACAACATCTCTGACACGTTGATAGGTCCTTCTATGTGCTCTGAAACCAGGAGCATGTAGAACCATGATTTGGGTCCAGGCCAGGCCTGTCCAACTCAGCTCCATGGTCACCTCCTCCTCCCCTCTCTACATGTCCTTCTATTGGTGCATCTCTAGGCTTTTATTAGTTCTCCTCTGTCTCTTCCTTTAGTCCAGGAGCCCATCCTCCTATCATCAAGGCGGCAGGTGAAGGATAAATGCTTGTCAGATATGCCAACCTCTGCCAAACCAGCTGCAGTTGGGGCATTTTTACCTTGGTTAAAAGAAACTTTTTCTGGGCTCAAGGATCACATGTTCAGGTTCAAATTCCTTCTCCTGATATTTCAAGGCACGTGTTTAGGTCTACACTTACTAATAGTATTGACCTTTGACACTACTCAAATAAAGTAAAGCTGAGCCCACAAAATCCTTGAGAACTTAAGATGCTTGTTCACATTTATTAACATTGTTGCCTTTTTAGTCACACAGGACAAACTACAAGTGTCACAACTATTTAGGTGTTATAACACCAATGGAACCTATGTCTTATTGATATAAAGCCCTTTTACCTGCAACTGACCAAATTCAAAGTCCTGCTCCCCTCCCACACACACACATACAGTTTAGATTTGAAAGAGGGTCATTGCAAATGTAGTTTTTTAAGGTACAATGGGATTGGTTTAGAATATAAAGGGCCTCTAACCCAGTATGACTGGTGTCCTCGAAGAGACAGACACAGAGATATACACAGAACATGATGCAGAGACACAGGACTGAGGCATCTGCAGGAGAAGGAATGCCAAGGATTTCCAAAGCTAAAAAAAGATGTGTCAACAAGTTCTTCTCCTCCGGAGCTTTCAGGGAGATCATGGCCTTGCAACAATTTGACTTCAGACCTGTAGCCTCCAGAACGATGAAAGAATAAATTAGTGTTGTCTTAAGTTACCTAGTTCATGATGTTTTGTTACAGGAGCTCTCAGTACCCTTGTGCAATAAATAATGTCTGACTCACAGAGTCAATAAGGAGATTAAATGACATAGAACATACAGAGTGTTTAGCAGTGCTGGCATATGATAAATACTCAATAAATACCAGCCATTAGTATCAATAAGCATTGTTAATAGTATCATACACTATAACATAATAATGAGAATGAACCTAACTGTCCCAGAACAAAACACCGTATCGCCACTCTCCAACTTTCAGTATAGCAGCTTGTGATGCCTGCATATCTCTCCTCCAGGATCTTGTCCAGGGATGGTCATGAACCAGCTCCTCAAGGATATAGAACTTCTCGCGGGGTCATTAAAAAGCAGCCCTTGTGGCACTCTAGTTGACATCACTTCCATTTCTTTGTCTGAAAGCAGAAGAGGGATCTAGTCGATAGGCATCCCTCACATCCCCCAAAAAAGAACCATCGATCTTTGCCTAGGTGACTGTCACATTGAACATTTTCAGGCAGCTTTTTCAACCTTGGAGATTTGGGCAACCTGCCAGTAATGAAGATGTATTAATGCTTAATGCAGCTTAATGTAATAGGTGTCATGTTCATAATTTACAGAAGCTCTTTCTAAAGCATTAAATTCATTTATACTCCTTAAAAGCTACTCAATCGTGGGGGCTAAGTTAGTTTGGTAGGGTTTCTTTTTTAGGATCAAATGATATATAAATTGTTAACATATCCAAACTCATCCATTAGTGCATGTGAAAGCAATAAATGTGCCAAAGTAGCAATAACATGATCGAGGAAAGTCATTGTGGTCATTAGGGCTGAAAGGGTTTCATTTATGGCCTTGGGAAAGAGAATGAAGGCTGTAAAATAGACCCAGGAGCTCCTGGTGACCAGAAGTCCTGCCTCATTACGCTCAAATAAAAATAAAACAAAATGAACATGCTAAGTGTTCCAAAGTGACAGTGTATTTTGCCTTCAGGTTTAGAGTGAGGTGGCCCTCTGGCTTCTATCCGCCATTTTGAGCAAAGAAAAAGGACTGGATTGATGAGGGCTTCTCCTGCCGACTGTCTCCTTGGAGGATATTGACTGGCCTCTTGGTAAATAACTCTAAGCAAAACAAGGGGGCAAGACTAATGAGGGCCCTTGCTTGTTGGGCAGATCTGGGAGGTCAGTCATTGATGGAATTATAAATCCTAGCACCACGTTTCCAAGGTAGCACCAGGCTCCACGTTGGGATGACAAGCAGCCATGGCTTTGTATAGCCAAGGAAAGCAGCTGCTGCCTGTGACCCACTGCCAGCTGTGGGCACCATCATTCCTCACATCCTCAAGTCAGGTTCTCACCCTCCAAAAAGGATGTGACATAGCGCCAAGAAGCACAGTCAGAAGCACAGTGGGAGACCACATTTTTTAAAAATTCAAAAAGAAGTGTTATTCTAGTTAAATTGATGTTCTCAGTTCTTGGTCTAATCAAAATCACCAGGGAGGAGTTGTATATGAGCAGGATCTTTCCTGATGAGCTGGGCCAACAGAATTTTACAGTGCTCCCGGGAATTCTTGTATGCAGGCCAGATGAAGAAGCATTAAGTGAACTACAAGTAAGAGCAGAGACATAAGCTCTCAGTGAGAATGGCAGAGAACCACTTGCATCCTCCTGTTCAGAGCTCTCCACTGAGCTACAGGGCATAGGCTTTCGCACGCGCTTTGGTGTCCCCTCAAGTCCGACAGTGTGCTCAGGTCCCCTCCACACAAGGCCTCTGGAATAGAAGGTGGCACGCTCCCCTGGACTCTTCCGCACCCGGAAAGCTGAAGGGTTAAAGCACACTCCACTCTCTAGGTAAAGCTTTACCTCTGGTATCAGGGCACCCAACCCACTGAGCCCACAGAGCTGCCAGGTCCTGCAGGAGCTCCAGCCCTCACTCACCTGAACAAACAGCTGCACCCGCAGTTAGGAGGCTACCAAGGGAGATGCCCACCAAAGGTGTTGCTGTGAGCTCCTGTTTTGTCTGTGAAGGGCCAGACTTCATCTTCATGACAGAAGAGCTAGAACCACGTGTCTTGGCTGAGCAGAGCCTGACTTGGGCCGGTGCAGGGAGCAAATGGGGCGGGGGAGCTAAATGAAATTCAGACCGAACAAACGAGGAGATCAGGGAGCAAAGTTGCAGGGAGCAACAACCTCTAATTAAGTCATGTCATGTAGCCAGCTTTGACTTGGAGAAAGAAATGCCTACAGTAATTGCATTTAGTTCATCTTGTAGCATGCCCCCAATCATAACTCCTAATTCAATTGTGCGTTCATTCGGCCAGCTCATTGCCATTAAGCACACATTTAATTAGTTCAATAAAGGATTAATATGCAGTGCACAAAAGGAGGGACAGACAACTGTGCCAAAGCACACAGCTGCCCCAGCATTTAGCCAGGAGATAAAACAAGAATATCATTGGGCAGCAGAATCCAGCTCCAAATACATCATTATTAGATGAACATTCCAGACTTTTATTTTCATGCTTGTTATGCACCATTCCGCATGCATATATTTCCGTGGCACCAGAAAGAGCTGTACTGGGCGCCGACAGCTCTGCATTGTTGTCTCAATCGCGTGCCCCTCCACCCGGCTTCGTCGTGCTTGTAAGGGTGTGCTTATCTCGTCTCCAGGCAAAGGCTTACAGTCCCTACATTACAACATCCTGAGATAAGGGGCCTCCCTTGACATTGTTCCTGCCTGCGCTGCAGACAAGTGACAAACCTGGCATCTATAAAGAGGAGAAGCAGAACAACAAAGCGAGCGCCCCTCCTCCCCGCCTCCCCCCCCCTCCACCTCTAAGGACAGCCCATCAATTCTCCAGGATGTACACAATCATTATTGTAGGGGAAACAAAGGCCAGTGTCAATTGTTCAGTGTTATAAAGCAGTCCCTCAAATTAAAACCATGTACCTAACTGCATCTGATGGCAGAAGCTATTTAGCAGTGATATTTTACGGAAAGGCAATGAAAAGCAATAACTGCTTTATTTAATGTATCTGTTCAATCCAGCTGCCCTGGATAGGCCTTAATAGAAGCTGTCGATCAATGTCAGGCCCTTAGAAATAACTGCAGCAGACTGCAGTAAACATGAAGCAAAGATAACTAGAACTACTGATCAGCCTCTTGTTACTTTCCTGTGCCCAGAGATCTGTCATTTGTTTGTACTGCTCATAATACCTGGCTTGATGATTATCAGGTTACCTGCCTGGTGTTGTGGTAGGTTCTTCAGGGCGGGGAGCAGGCAAGCAGGAGGAACAACTTTAGAAAGCGAGGGAGGAGAAAGAAATAAGAGACATAAGACCAAGAGGTGAGGGGGGAAAGGAAGAAAGTTTGACCAGAACACGTGAAGTTTGGTAAATCTCATAAAGTGTGCATACTGACACCATCATTAAAATGCTAGCAAGGCCGTCTTTTCTTTACTACTTCTTGGCAGGTCTTCATCTATGATTAAAGAAATAGGGCATAAGGACTTAGTTTCAGCATCTTCTGGTGCTGCCAGGAAAACACAAAGATCCAAAACTAAGACAGCCTGTACCCAACATCCCTACGCCCCCTGCTCACCTGCTCAGACACTGGTGTTTCCCTGCTCCAGCCTCTCCCCTCTCCAGCTGCTCTACTCCGTACCTCTACACAAGCCCCCCAGCTCCTACACCTGCAAGAGTTGACCATGTATAGTCCATGGACTCATCTCTCCACCAGCCTATTCTCATAAATAAAACTTTATTGGAACACAGCCATACCTACTCTTTTAGGTTTTAGTCTATGGCTGCCCTAGCAGAGTTGAGAAGTTGCAGCAAAGGTTGTCTTGGCCCTAAAACCTAAAATATTCACTAGCTTTGCAGCAAAACCCCATGATCTACTTTTAAGTCATTTTAAAATACCCAGTTCCAGCCCAGATCTCCCTTGTCCTCCCTAGGCCTGTGTCTTAGTTACTTTTTTCTCTTTGCTGAGACAAAATACTCAACACCCCAAGCTAAAGAAGGAAAAGTTGATTCAGCTCACTGTTTGTAAAGCTTTAGGTCCATAATTGCCTGGCTCCAGAGCAGGGTGGTAGGGCGGATGAGCATTGCAGAGGAGAAACAGTTCATGGCAGGCGAAAGCAGCAAATCAGCAAGCAACAAGCAATGACACTCTTTCTGTCCCTTACATTACACAAAGACTACACATCCTTAAGGTAGGTGGCACTCACACCCAGGTGGGCTTTGCCATTAGCCACACTCAGAACTATGCAAACCCATCAGTGAGCTAATTTAGAAATCACACACACACCCTTAATCCCAGCATCACACTCCCTAGATCCAACCACCTCTGGAGAAGCCCTACCTATGACCTCATGAGGCTTTGAGGGGACATCTAGACACAAACCACAGCAGCCTGTGTCACCATCTGCCCCCAGCCTTTCCCCAATCCCTCCATCCCTCCATCTGACTATCTTCTTGCATCCTGTGTTCCAAAATCTAATTCACTCTACAGTTTCTCCAGTTTTGTTTCTCAAATGCTAGCCTGGCCCTTTGTTTTCATCACCCAGATAAGAAAGCCGAATCCACTTTAACATGACCCTTACAGTCCCATCTCTTCTGTCACCAAATGTGCCTCAGTGCACCCTCTTTTGCCTCTCTGGAAGTTCTGCTCTGCCCACATTGTCTGAGCCATGCACGGCTTCTCACAGCCTAACTAATCATGCTACTCTGGACTAGTGAAGTAGGTGCTCCTAACACCTGCCAGAACTGTATCTGTAAAGTAATCAGAATTATTTATGCCACGATACTTCCTAGGCACTATATTCCACCGGGTACTTTATGCATGCATTCACTTAATCTTCACTAATTTTGACAAGATAAGTAGGTGCTTCTACTATCCCCATGTGGAAACTGAGAGTTAAAAAGATTTGGAGATTTACTAAGTCATGCAGTTTGCAAATAGGTTCACTGGGATTTGAATCCATGCCTATTAATCTCTAAAGCCCAAAACTTTCCCCAAAACTATTGCTTTTCTTGTGTTTTAAACATCTTGGGTGATTCCCTACTTCCTTACTGAATAAAGGCCAGTGGTAGTAGGTGACACTCAGACTTCCAATTTTTCTTTCTACATGTTCTCTCATCACAGTCTCAAACTACCCTGGACACTTACTGGCCCATGAACATAGGAGGCGGTGATGCAGTAAGACGCCACCTTCCCTGGGGGTGTCCCTGGTCCCCATACCTGCTCTCACCTTCCTAGCGTACTTGGCTTTTTCTGGTATTCCTGTAATGCTGCGGTCACACTGTGAGGTAATACTCACTGGAAGGTACGTATAAGTGCATATATCTCAGCCTCCTCTCAAAGGTTTAAGATATTATCATACCTTAAAAGCTATGATAATTTCCTATGCATATTTTTATTTCTAGTGCTCAGAACTTAGAAAGCAGTGGAGGATGTTGCACGTTTCTTCTACTCCAATCCATTTTGTTTATGGAGGTTCCACTGTGAGCTTTCAGAAACATATTTGACCCAGTGGTTCCTATTTAGATAAATTCATTGCTTCCACTCTGTGCAGGTTTGCTAAAGCCCACACCTCTTTATGTGGTATGTGAAGCCCAGTACACAGGCCCAACCCTCAGCTTCATGTTCAATCTCTCTCGTATCCACATCCTAGACACAGATTTAGCATCAGCCATACTGTAGCACGGGGTCTTTGCATATGTTTCTCTGTTTCCCAGGAATCCTCCTCCTGCCCTGGTCATCTCTAAAAATCTTTGTTCATGATGTATAACCCACATCAAATGTCTTATTCAACAAAACATTCCCACCGGAGGAAAGTCATTCTCTTTTGTTCTGGGCCTCCATTTAATAATGAGAATAGTGGCTAGGTATGTCACATATACTAGGCAGCACTCAGTGTGTCATATGCCTTAGCTATCCCACATTGCTTAATGTTCACAGCAAGGGGTACATGCTGTCATAATACCCCTTGTCCTAGCCATAGCTATGCATAGGTTGTGGGGAAACCTTGCATTCCCTTCTCTAGCTGGATTCATTTCATTCTAGACACAGAGAAGCCCAATTATCTCACTCTGAATGATCACCTCACTGAAGCAGTCTTCCATGAAACAGTCCATGAAAGTACAGGGACATGTGGCAACCAACTGTCAGCACTAGAACCTTACAGGTAGAAAAATGACTGTGCCCTGGTATTGGTCCTCTTGCTGAGAACAAGTGAAACAGGGCAGCTGACTTTTAAAGGATCACTTTGCAAATGGAGAATGAGATGGTGGGGTCCTTTGGTTAGCTGGTAGCTTTATTTGGGCTTTGGCCTCGGCTTGGAAAGACAACATTTTGGAGATTCTCTTACTGTAGTTAGTCAATGATCACTAAGGTAATTGGGTTCTCCATGTGATGGATTGGAGTGCCTGAGAGGCTGTCACTCTCAAATTTAATCTCCCTGAGTCGTAAGCACCATCTTTCTTGGTCCAAATAAAGGCAAAGTCAGACCCAGGAAAGAAAAAAGCTACTCAGGTACCAAAAAAAATTTCATTGATAAACTGAGCAGGGAAAGTTGAGTTTTGAAAAAATACAGTCATCTCTCAGTGTGCACAAGACATTAGTGCTAGGACATATTGCTCCCCCAACCTCTCCCCACACACACACACAACACACAACACAAAGATCTCAAGTCTTCTATATCAAATGGCGGAATATTTGTCTGTAACCTCGGCCAGTGATGGCAAACATTTTAGAGCGTCCAATGATAAGAGTCGGCTTTGCATGAGAGCCATAGATTAGCCACCATCTCTGAGATGACTGAAATCAATAAGATCACTTACAATGGTGCCTAATGCCATGTAAATAGCTGTGACTCTATGTTGTGTAGAACATAATTACACGGAAAATGGTTGTACATTTTTAGTACAAACACAATGATTTTTAGTATTTTCAGTTCTCAGTCAAACCTTCATATAGGAGAGGCCAACCCTGCTCCTACAACTAAGACATTTGGCAAGGTAACCAAAAAGAGGGAAGTGACATGTTTTCATTGATGTGTGTCATGTAGCGATTAAAGACAGATGTTTTTTAAAACGACAGATTATTTTGCTTTCTGTCTTATTTTGAAGAAATGACCAGTGTGTTTATTAAGCAAATGTATGTCTTTTGATTGTGAGGTGCATATGAGAGCACTATTGATAACACTATGAAAACTCTCAGCTGAAAAGTACAACAGCCCAAGGCCTGAGAATATGAAGATACAGCAAATCTAGTAAGAACCAGCACTCAAAGATGTGTTTGAAGTTCACCTAAATTGTATTCATCTCTTATTTTTAGTTTATTCCCACGGGGATCTATGGTAGAACTTGGAGAATGCTTATTTTCTTTTAGTTTCAAGAAAATCTGCTATTGCATTGAAAATTCTATTATGGACTATATGTTTGTGTGCCTTCAAAATGTGCATGTGGACCCTTTATCCTCTAATGGGACTGTGGAGGTGGTGCCCTTGGGAGGTGATTGGGTTAAGATAAAGTCCTGAGGATGTTTTCCAGTGAAGAGATCTCTCTCTCTCTCTCTCTCTCTCTCTCTCTCTCTCATCTCTCTCTCTCTTCCCTCCTTTCCACCCCCACCCCCATCCTATGAGGATACTGTGAGAAGGTGGCTGTCTATAAGACACGCTTAAAAAATACAATAAATGTTTTAAAGCTTTAAAATGTGTTACAGTAAAAGAAACGTTGCCATCAATCCCCCTCAAGATACTCAAAATACTCCTGCTCACTTCACACACACTTATCACCTTGTTCTTGACAATGTCTTTGACCATGACTCTTTAAAAATTAAAGATTCACTGTATACTTTGATCACCCCTTGTATAACCCAGAAAGGGTCCTCACCAGACATTGGGTCAGCTGGTATCCTGATCTTGGGTTTCCCATCACAAAAACAGTGATAAATAAATATTTGTTGTGCAAGCCATAGTTCACAATATTTGTTACAGTAGTACAAATGAAGTAACACAACACCAAATACATTTTTTAAAAAAGTATTGATTTTTTACTTCCAGGAAGAAGGCATAGTGGTGAACAACAAAGAAACAGCCTTTCTGAGATTTGATGATCAGTGGCTGGAATTTAGCAACACAAGAAAGAGAAGGAGGGAAGGGGGTCCCCAGGACCCAGCAAGGCTCTAAAGTAAGAATTGAAACCCATGGGAGAACAAAGAGAGAGACTTAATGCAGAAGAAGGAGGTGGCAGGATGCACCTTCACCCTGAGCCCTGGCTCGCTATGCAGGAGGAGCTGCTCAAACCTGTAGACATTCAGTGACTGCTGGTGACCCCACAGGTATCCACAGAGAGACAGAATGGTGACACAGCAGATGCAGTACCATTGGAACAGGGCAGTGAATGCAGTGGAATGCATTGGTAAGTGAGTTATTTGTGTTTAGATAACCACTAGGTGAGGGCAATTGATCATTAGCCGTCTTGGTCAGAGGCCAACTGAACTGAGAACTCAGAGCAGCTGCAGGTTGTCTCCATCTAGTGGTTTTCAGTGTCCCTGTGAGGCAGAACAGATTTCAAGTTAGCAGGTCAACCAGCCCAGTTCAAGCTGGTAGAGAGCTGAGTTCAATCCAGCAAGAGGCAAACGTAGTGTTTTAGGCTAAACAACTGGGGGGCTGGGGGTATAGCTCAGTGGCATAAGTGCTTGCCTGGCAAGCGCAAGGTCCTGAGTTCGATCCCTGGTACTGGAAAAAAAAAAAAATGAACTGTTAGGCTAAACAACTGGGATTCCAGCCTCTCAGTCAAAAGCCAGTCTGAATTCCAATGGAACTAATGGTGTAGCCTTGTTAGGATTATCCACTACCCTGCTGAGACTCTACTACTGGCTTGCTGGGATTGACCAACACAAATCTGGGTTCTGCCAGCCCTCTCTGTCTAACAGTGACAGCGGGGAGATGCCTTGAAGTTGACATTATTTTCTTCTTTTGTTCCTTTTTTATTTTTCTTTTTGTTTCTTGATTGCTTGTTCTTGTTTTTCTGTAAGTGTGAACACTGTTTCCAAGTTTTGTTTTTTGTTGTTGTTTTGTTCTATTCTTATTTTATTTCTTCCCTCTTTCCTTCCTGTCTTCATCAGTTTCCCAAACTTCAAGTAATCTACATTTGTCCTCCAGCCTTGCTTGTAATCTCATTCTGTTCTTCTATTGTTCTATTTTTCCACCGAGCCCCTTTTAACTTTCTTCATCTGAGTGTAAAAACACCATATTGAGGGTATGTTTACTACATACAATTTTCTGATTTCTTTTACATATTGTTATACAACCACAAACCTAGTTCATAGGGTTAAAAGTGGGAAATTATTACCACAACTTGTCATTTTCTAAGCTATGGTTGATGCTATTGCTATTAATACTTATCCTAATAGATGGTCTCTACCTCAATCTGATCAAAGCCATCTACAACAAACCAACAGCCAACATCATACTAAATGGACATAAACTGAAAACTTTCACTTTAAAGTCAGGAACAAGACAAGGATGTCCATTGTCACCACTCCTATTCAACATAGTTCTGGAAGCACTAGCCAGAGCAATCAGACAAGAGAGAGAAATAAAAGGA